>JH432058.1:30380-61478 GCA_000239455.1 Strigamia maritima
AAAGAAACGCAAAAAAAAAGAAACGCAAAAAAAAGAAACGCAAAAAAAAACGGAAAGGATGGAATGGTTTGAGTTTGGATGGAATGGTTTGATTTTGGAGATGTTATGATAAGGTATTGTTATGATTGTGTTGATATTGATAATAATGCTGACTTTGATGGTTTTTCATGTGCTTTTGATGGTTATTCATGTGATTTTGATGGTTTTTCATGTGATTTTGATGGTTTTTCATGTGATTTTGAAATAATATTTAATGTAATAAATATTTATAATAATTTATATAAATTTGTATAAGCAAACAGGCTCCAGCCAATGGGAGTTTCTCGCAATGTGTTGGAAACGGAGTTTAGTGTCATTTACATTCCTATCACTATTTTTGTTTTCCAGTTAACCACTAGGGTGGCTCTCATCAGTTCTTTGACATTCTTAAATATATTTAATAGATAATTTTATTAGTTTTATATTTAAAAAAAAATACATTTGTTTTAAAAATTTGAAGTAATTTTTGACCTCTCTGGATTGATGCAACATTTTGAAAAATCACACTACAACGGTTCTTTTATTCGAACAACGAACCGAATGGGAGGCATCCAACAATTCGTGCATGAAACTGAGAAGTGAACTTCCATAGATGTATGGATTTTAGCAGTTTTCTGTCTATTCATTAGCAGCAGTTCGATCAATTTGATCAATTCTTTGTCTTATATTTAGAAGTCTGCAGTGACTCAAAAATAGCCATTTTGATTTTTAGGCTCACCCAAACGACTATTAAATGGAACCAGTGTTAGGTTCTTAAAGTTTCTTAACTTAAGCTTAGTGGTGTTTTTGATCTGACCATTTTGGAAAAGCCGGCTTGCTTGGCGGGTCCCACACCCACAGCGAGGCTGTCGTGAGTGGGAAAATACAAAAACCCAAATGTAAATAATTTTTTTAATATTTTACAGCGTTTTCATTTGTTAACAATGGCACGCACGTTTTTGGACTACGAAACAATGATTTTTCGACTCAGCTCGACTAGAGGATCAAAATAAGATAGCACAATATATACTTTGAGTACAATCTATAGACCATTAACCAATGGGAGTTTCGTGCACGAATTGTTAGAAAAAGTTTAGACATTTTATTTTATTTCTGCTGTTAGTACATTGAATTTGTTACATTTTAGTAATATTGCAATAAAATGGTTCTGTCATCAGCATCACTAACTCTCGTTTGGGTTTTATGCATTTAATATTATTAGTATCAATCAAATGTGTACTTGTCTTATTCATCCACTTGGCAAGCTCGTACACCTGACAGGTGATGCAAGCGAATGGATTATTGTGTAAGCTCAAATATCTCAAAACACCAAAATCCGATAACATGGCCGGTGTGACACTTGTCAATTGATTGTTATCCACATAGAGTGCCATGAGTGAGAAATCACTGTCCGAAATGAGTGATCTGTGCCAAGGAATCACTAAATTGTGATTCAAATGAAGAGTTTCTAATTTCTTCAATTTTTCGTACTGGATGGGATTATACGTGATATTATTGTAAGATAACTGCAAAAAAATTAAATTTGGTGCAATCAATGAGAAGTTGACCGGATCCGGTTTCACCACGATTTGATTGTGTGACAAATCCAAGTAAGTCAGGTTGTCCAACACTATTGGTCCGTGATGACCAATAGAGTCGAACGGAATATGCAAAAGATTGTTGTAACTCAAATCCAGCGTTTGAAGACTGGGCCAATTGACAAAAACCGACTCGTCAATTGTGCTCAATGCACCGTACGAAAGATTGAGCTTGTGCAAATGCGCCATTAGCGGAACACTCGCATCACCGGAATCGATCAGTTTGATTTCGTGGTGCGTTAAACTCAGTTCTTCAAGATCGGATATCCAGCGCATAGCCTCCAATGGCAAATAGGTAAGATTTAAATGAGCCAGCCGAAGCACTTTGAGGTTAGTCGAGATATTATTCAATGCATTTTCCAAATTCGACTGCGTGATAGGGTTATGCGACATCGACAGACGAATCAAATGCGTGAGATTCGACAATGCTGCGTGACCGATGTAGGAAAGTTGACAATCCGTTAAATCCAGATTGACGATCGACGATTGACTTAGAGGGCTTAAGGCATAAATTGAAATTGATTCGAGTGGATTGTGAGTCAATATGAGTGTTTCTAGGTTAACTAAGTGTTCGAGAGCGATTGCCAAATAAAATATTTGAAAAATTTCGTTATTTGCCAGGTCTAATCTTCGAAGGGAATGACACGGCTTGAAGCTATTGTTTTCGATCACGCTTACGCGGCCACGAACGGTAAGTGTAGCGAGGTTCGAGAGGCCGTCGAATGCGGAGTTGGATAGTATTTGCAGGCCACTGCTGGCAATGTTGAGAACTTGAAGCAGCATGAATTTTTCGAATGGTTTTTCTTCTAATGTGTGGAATTTTTCTTCTATTGTTACGACCATGTAGAGCGCGTCGAATGGCACTCTGGATAACGAGTGGAAAGTGGAATTAATGTGGCAGGAAAAGAATTGAGGTTCCGGAGATTCGCACATTTGTGTGTGACGTTCTGATGATACACATGTAATGAGTGTGTAAAAACTTAGTATCCAATGAATATTCGACATTTCTGTTAAATAAAAAAAATAAATAAAAGTAAATAAATAAATAATTTAATAAAAAACTGTGATTTCAAGCAGAAATCTGAGAAATGAGGAGAATTTAGTGTTTTTGCAATAACGAATAAATCACAACGAAAATTAGGATATTTTAAAACAGTTTTCTACATCGAGAGAGAGAGAGAATTGTGTTTATAGACGCAAGTGGTGACTTAGGCCATACTGACATATTAAATCTGACATAAACAAACACATTTGACCATTGCAGAATGGAATGCAGATTTACATTATCAAAGAATTGGTTAAAAACACAAAGGACAAAAGCCACAAAAGGGAAAGAGGAGCAAAAAAAAAGAAAAACATGATAACCAGAGGACCCATTAGCACCACTGCAGCGGAAAAACAAAGTGCTACTGCGGAGTACCCAGAGGAGGCTGAGCTTGAAAGTTTTCTTTTCCGAGATGTGGAAATTCAAATTTTTATTCAAATTCTCATATCCCACTAAATTATTATATCCCACACATTTACACTAATGGAACAGTAAAGGATAAAGCAATACCTGACCTTGACTGTGAAAAGTTGTCTAAATTCATTTTCTTTGGCTTCTTTGTTCCCACTTGTCGGATGTATAAATTAGACAATTGAAGAAGTTGCATAATTTGAAATTGAGTAAGACACACGACACACGCTTATGTGCCGTGGATATATGTCATATCCGAATCCGACACAGCAAAGAAATTTCTGCTCAAGTCCTCGCTTACAGAATATAAATTTCGTACACTCGTAGAAAAAAAGTTTTCATTTTACTCCATTTTGTCCCGTGGCCAACTCTCACATTTAAAAGAGTAATAATACTTTCATTTCAGAGTTTTGATATTCCATCTCAAAGTACGCATTGTTACGTCAAAAATGAAGTTTTTCAGAGTATCGTAAACCGGGGTGTTAGTTTGTCAATTTTCAACTTTAAAACGATGCCTCGTTATGAGTTTTAGATATAAAAATCTGAATTTTGCCTTAAAACGTACGTCCCTATCTTTACTTCGAGGCTACCCTTATTCAAAAAATTCTGGCTAAATTTTTAATCACTTTTTTTTTTAAAAAAAAACACCAAAATCAAAGTGAATACCCCTCGTGGGGTAGGAACTTTGATCAATCACAAATTCACAATTAAAGATTTTTGGACCAAATCTTGGTCTTTTTATTCCAATTCGACTTACTACGCGGGTCAAACATTTTTTTTTTTATAGAATTTTACAAATCACGTCCATCAACTTGCAGGCCACCCGTAGCTACCTATGAGGTGGCCTGAATGTTGAACGGACGTGATTTTGGACCAAATCCTGGTATTTTTCTTCCAATTCGACTTATACGCGAGTCAATGGTCTTTGACCCATTTTAAGCCGTGGTCAACTTATACGCAAGTATATAAGCTAGGTTAATTTTCCAAAATATAATCAGTTATAAACTCATAATATATTTCATGCAATTGACAAAAAAATTCAATTAAAGTTATCCCGGTTTATGGTACATACCATTACTTTTATTATGGAGTTAGCGACAGGACGACGTCTAACTCGAGAGATGGAGTAAAATGACGACTTTTTTTTCTATGAGTATAAGCTGCTTTTATTTCATCGAGAATGATAGTTACACAAATGACAATCAAAACGTTAATATCCTTGAATTCATAAATAAAAAATACAACTTTTTCACATTATGTTAGTAAACGAAATTGTAAAATCTAAAATCTACTGTAGTAATAAATAAATTAATGAATCAATTTCGTCCAAACAGAATCGTTAGTTTGTTATTATAACTAACATCAAGTTTTTGTAAAGTTGGCCAATTTTCAAACACTCCCGCATCTATCCACTCTAAACTTCCATAGGACAAGCTCAGATCGATTAAATTTGGCATTTTTGGAAAACTTCCAGCTGGTATCGTTTGAAATTTATTATTTTTCATACTCAACTCTTCTATTTTTGTATTGCTCAAATGATCCAACGCTTTTCGTGGAATTTCGGTAACGTTAACGTTATTCAATTCGAGAAAATTCAGTTCACTCGTGATATTAAAAAGTGCGTTTGCTAAATTTTCTTCATCCAAAGGATTTTCGGACAAAAATAGACGTCGTAAAATAGTCAAATGGGAAAATGCGCCTTCACCTATTTTTCTGATGTTGCACCTGGTAAATTGAATGATGCTTAAAGGAGAATCTCTTAACGGAGCAAAATCATTCTCGTGAACCGATTCGAGAGTCGGATTGTCTAAGAATTCAACTTTTCTTAAATTCGTCAAAGGGGCCATTGCCAGAGTGAAAGGCAATAAATTGACGATTTGGTTATGGGGAAAATTAATCGTTTCTAGCATTGGACATGACGTGAAAGTATTTTCTTCAACGGTTTTTAATTTTCCATTGATTGTTAAAACTTTGAGCTGAATTAAACCAATGAATGCCGAATCTTTGATCACTTCCAATCTGCTGCCAATTATCCATAATATTTCTAATTGAGCAAAATTTTCAAAAGGTCTTCCTCCAAGTTCGGAAAATCTGCCACCATTTATTAGTAGGTCAAATGTGTCGTTTGCCAAATCGGCTAAGATGGTGTCGTAACCATCAATTCCTTCATCACCACTGCATAAGTAACTTTTTGCTCGGTCAGATTTACAAAATGATGGTTCGCATAGTACGGTTGAAATTGAAAGTGCAATTGTGAGCAGTACATAAAATGGAAATGGCTTCATTTCAGACAGGAAAAGAAAATCTTGAAAAATAAAAAATAAAAAAAATTTAAATTAATTTTTCAAATTATTTTCTTTAAACTTTTATTTGTAGCTACTCAAAATTCACTTTTGATTTTCAAATTCTGTCTAACTATACTTGGAGAATTCTCCCGTTGAAAAATTTATAAAAATCCATATAATGATGCATGAAAATAGAAGTAAAACAAAAACTAAGTTCATCAACTAACCTGTTTGCAAAAGTGAGAAAAGGTTGTAATTATTTTTCCTTCAATCTGGTGGCTATATAGCGAGCTGTTGCCTTGTAATGATTTAAAACAATCGACTAAATGTTGAGGTTAGGCCTACCATACCGGTAGTTTGCAATTTTAAGCCTGGGCCAATGAACGTTTTTAATGATAACTTTTTCTTTTTTTCTTCTTGACGACAATTACAGATGTAGGCGACGTTCCAAGTGTAATCAACTATTTCCACATGCAATTAAATAATCGATTTTTTTATCATGGGCTGTCCTGTTAACAATTGATTTTAATAATTTATTTGATCTTGAACTTGAACTTGAAAGTTAACTAACTGCAAATGGTCATTGGCTTGTAGAGTAATACATATTGCTCAAATGCGCAGCAGTTTGACCATGAAATATTTGTAACATTAAAAATTAAAATAATAAAACAATTTTTTTTAAGATACTTTTTTAAGATAATTTGGATTATTTAGCAAGTTATATGCGAACTTAACAAATAATTTGTGACAATGGATTTTTTTTTATTATTATTATTATTATTATTTTATTAATAATTATAATTTGCTAACACTGAAATCGCTACTCAAAATTTCCAATAGTTTTCCAATTAAACAAAAACTGCAGAAATCAGGTTAATATTTACATAGCATAATATCATTCCAATAATATTCTCTTATAATTTATTATTCAATTATTCAATTATTCAATTATTCAATTATTCAAACAAATTTTTATCCGATTAAAAAAAAGTGTAAAACTGAAACCCAAAGAATACCATTTTTTCATTTTTTATTTTTATTTTTATTATTTTTTTTTTTTTTACAAATGGCAGTTTGGTGGTCTTTTCATGTAGATAACAGGAATTCCTTCCGGTTTCTTGCACCGTACGTATTGTAAATAATTAGTATGATTGACCCATCTTGCAAAGTGATACATATCGCACGAAGTGCAATTAAAAGGATTAAAATGCAAATTAATAAATTCCAATTCCTTAAAATCTGCCAGCATTGCAGGTGTAACCGAAGTCAATTCGTTATCAGACAAGAAAAGTCTCGCCAATTCCATATACTTGCCAGAAATGACCGGAGTTTTCCAAGATACGATCGAATTATAAGAAAGCTGCAATGTTTCTAATTGCGTAAGACTTTCAAATTGAAGCGGATTCTTGATTAATCGATTATGTCGCATGTCGAGAAAAACCAAATTAGGCATCGCGAAGAAATAAGATTTGTCCTGATTGAAGTGTATCTGATTGTGGGAAACATCCAAATGAACCAAATTCGTGAGTATGATTGGACTATTGAGTGGTAACTGCGATAAGCGATTGTAACTGAGATCTAAATTTTCCAAAAGTGGCCAACTTTCAAAAACAGATCCATCTATCCACTCCAAGTTGCCGTGTGATAAAGTAATTTTGATAAGAAATCTCATCGGCGGGAAACTACCCGGTGGAATATGCCTGAATTTGTGATACTTGAAACTCAGATCTTCTATTCGAGTTCTCGACAAAAAGCCCATCGCTTTGCTCGGAATTTCCGTCAGGTTCAAGTAATTCAACCAGAGAACGCGAAGATTTGGCGAGATATTGTATAAAGCATTTGCCAAACTGTCTGATGTCAGCGGATTTACGGACATGTACAAATGAGTGAGGTTTTTCAACGGCATTAGCGCACCTTTTTCAATTCTCCGTAAGTTACAGCGCGCAATGTCCAAGTATCGGAGTGGCGAATTTACAAGCGGGAGTAGGTCTTGTTCTTCAATCACTTCAAGAGTGGGATTGTCAAAGAAGTATAGTTTCTGCAGGTGTTGCAAGTGAGCTGTGGCAGCTGCAAAAGGATAGAGTTCACTGATTTGGTTAAACGATAAGTCAATCATTTCTAATTCCGAACATGGTCTGAACACGTTTTCTCGAACTGTTCGCAGTTTGCTGCTCATGGTGAATATTTTAAGGCTTTCTAAACCTTCAAGAGCCGTGTTTTTTAGGATTTCAATGTCGCTGTCAACGATCCATAAAGACTGAAGTCTGGCGAATTTTTCAAATGGTGCGCCTTGAAGAACTCGAAATCTGCCACCGTTGATTGTTAATTCGACAGTTTCTGGATTAAGTCTTGGTAACATCATGTTCTGGCTGCTTTCGTCGATTTGGCATACAAAACTTGCGGGTCCATTTGGGTTGCATTTGTTGAAATGTGAAATTAACTGGGATCGAGCGTGCAAAATGGCAAGTATAAGCAGTATGATCGAACGAACAAAAGCCATCGCTTATTCAAAATCTGAATCTAGTAAAGAAAAATAAACAAAATATTAACAATAACAATTTCAATAGCAAATTAGTAGTTTCTCACGAAACAAGAAAATGTCTAAACAGCATTCAGAAAAAACATTAGAAATGTTGATTCAATATTAGAATGTCATTTTTATCAACATTTTTTCAACATTCAAACATAACAACATGTTGATTTAACATTAAACGAATGTTGCGTATCAACAACCGATATTCCCACGAAACGAGCCAATGTTAAATTAACATTTTTGAACGTCCATTATTAGATGTTAAATCAACACTCTGAAACAACAATCAAACAGTGGAATTATCGGTTGTTGATACGCAATATTCATTTAATGTTAAATCAACATCTAATGTTATGTTTGAATGTTGAAAAAATGTTGATAAAAAATGATATTCTAATATTGAATTAACATTTCTGATGTTTATAAAAAATATTTTCTGAATGTTCATTAGACATGTTCTTGTTTCCTGGGTTATAAAGACGTTTGAGTTGATGAATATTTAAAATGTTTAATTGAATCCTCGATATTTAATTTTTCATGTGACTTAAAATTGTAAATTAGGAATTACCGTACTAAAATGAATAAAAACGTAAACTAAATGATTAGAAACAATAATCGTTCGATTAATTTGCCTGGTTTACATAAAGACGTAGCTACACAAGCAACATAACAAATTCATTTACTTATGTGCTTTGCTTAGCCTACACTTTTTTCTGACATTTTCATTCTTGTCAGTCATCATAAGCATTATCTTAACTAATAAAAGCAGAAATAAATAAATTTCTTTAGCATTAATTTTTAATTTTAGGCCACGTGCAGACTGCAGTGCAGAAAAGTTAATGGGGTGCTTAAAAGCTAATTTTGCATTTAAATAAATTATGCATTTCTTGGCTTTTTCAATATGATCCTGTTTTAGATTAATGAACTTTTCTAGATTGAATTTTCAGAGTCTAATTAAAATAATATTTGTGAAATTATTATCTCGAAGGTCAAGTTTGAGACTACCTAACCGAAAGCGCTATTGACAAGAAAACATAATGAATTGTCAAATCCTAAATTGAAGTTTTAATTTAAAACGGGTTATGCAGAATTATAAAATTTTCGGATTCTTTCGAAAATTTATTTATAAGTATTACCCATATAGTTACAAACATATTTGAATAACTTACCTTTCGTAGATGAAAATAACATCTGAGTTCTTCTTTTTCAAACTTCTTTTTATATAATATTTAAGTTATGAGGATGATGTCATTAAAGTAAATTGGTAGCCATTTCAAACATAAATTTCTTAGCTCGTAATTGGATTATGAAACCATTCAGTTGTAAAAATAATTCATTTTTTTAACTTTAACGTATACGGTATGTACAGTACTTGTATATGATGTAACATGCAAAACAAGTTACCATCAGAAATATTTGAAAATCAAATAAACAAAACTTTAATTTCTAAAAAAAAAAAAATTAAAAACTACTCTTCCTAACTAGGAAGAAGGAAGAAGTCCACGTGTAAGCTTTCAAAATTATTTTAAATTTTATTCTGGATATATTAATCAATTAATGTTTGTATAAAAATTAAAAATACTACTTGGCTAACCACAAATTACTGGTTGTAACTTTTCTTTTGAACCTGTGTCTGAACCTTTTTTATGTATTTTGTTACCACTAGAATTGAGTATGTCTGCAGTGTGCTTGTTGTTTTGGACCACGGCGATGTTGTCGTTGTCTGATGACGCCAGGTCGAGCTTGACATGGTTTCCAATTGGTTTCCAATTGCTTTACTATACCATCTTCAGCTTTATCACTGTGAAAAACTTATTGTAGTTTGGACCCAAATCGATAGTATACTTGGAAGTTGAATATTGGAACTCGTTTTCATTTGTGTGAACTTTCGCTTCTGTCAACAACGCTGCTGTGTTTTGTCTTTGTCCCGGTGTGAAATTTTGGTTGAAATTTAGTAATTTTCCATAAATTTAAATTGTAAGTTTAGTTTAACTCTTATGAATTTTATGTGAGCTGGCTTTCCTGAAATGCCAGCTCATGATTGACTTCTGTATCACCTCTGACCAAATCCAGATACATTTTTTTAATAGTCACATTGACTTAAAGGCAAGTTTTTAGTCACGTTTTTGTGTCTTCTGAAATTCCACTAAATTCATTCAAATTTTTTATCAATTCTCCAGGGAAATTTCAACTAAACTTCAACTTTAATTAATTCAAATAATTTAGATTGTTGTGGCCATTTTGATGTTGTCGTATACATGTTTTGCCATTTGATGATAAGATCATGTGGCCCTTATTGCGTGAAAAGATCTCACCATACCATATCGTACTCTCAGCCAATACGATATGGACTATAGAGTTACGCGAACAGATTATAGTTACTTTTTTCCTTAATAGCGCTTTTGGTCACTCATCAAGACCATCATTTGAGAAGTGAAGAAGGTCTTGGTGGTGACAGGTGCTATTGAGAAACCGTAATTAAATTGTTATATTTTATCTACTATATGAGCGGGTTGTCATTTGTCAATATTAATGAAACGTCTACTACCAATGTTTGAGTATACAGTACTCTAAAAATGACTTTGCTTTTTATTACATTTAAATGTTACAGAAATATTTAAAGGAAACACAAAATAATACTCATTTAAGCATTACAATTGGGCGGTTTTAACATCTTAATAACCTTAATATTTTCAGGTATAGCACACATGATACCAATACTCATTTCTAAATTCTTATGACTACTTAACCATTTAGCAAAATGGGCCATTTGACAAGTTGTACAGTTAAACGGATTATTATGCAAGTCTAGAACATCTACTTTATTGAAATCATCAAGCATTGATTGTGTTACAAAATCCATCTGATTACCACCAAGATCAAGCTCGCTGAGTTTATTTTTAACGACAGACTTGTGCCATGGTATAATATTATTATGCTCCAAATCCAATATATCTAATTTATCCAAATTAGTTTCAAATTCGAGAAAATTATGAGTTATATTGTTAAATGACAAATTTAACTCCACTAAGTTTGGCATTGATGAAAAATATGAGATATTACGATCTAAAGATATGTGGTTAAATGATAAAACCAGTTTGGTTAAATAACCATTTTCGTGCATGCTCAGAGAGAGTTGAGATAACAAATTATTATTTAGATAAATTTCTTTAACAGTTGGCAATTTATCAAACGCCTCTTTCTCTATGTATTTTAAGGTGCCAAAAGTTATGAAAAGTCTTGAAAGGTGAGGCATGACTGGAAAACTATCTTTTTCAATAGTTTCAAAATGATGTCCACTAAAACTCAGTTTTTGAATCTCAAATGAAGAAATAACTTCAAGTGCTGCTGTTGGAATGGCTTTAAGAGTAGAATTAGTGAAATAAAAAAATTTAATTTTTTGTTAAATTATCTAAGGAATTCGATAAATTGCCTTCATTCATAGCATTAAGTGGTAAGTATAAAGTTTGCAGATTTTGCAGAGACGAAAATGATTTTTTTTCAATTGAAGTTATGTTGCAATAAGCCAAGTCAATCGAAGTTAAAGATGAATTGCTTAGAAGATCCAAATCTTTCTTTACAATGGTATCAATGGGATTTTCACTTAGTACCAATAAATCCAGATGTTTCAAGTAGACTATTGCATTGATTACAAATGTGAGTTGAGTAAATTTGTTCCCATGTAGATTAATTTCTTGTAGTAGTGGGCATGGTTTAAAAGCATCATCTTCTACTTGACTCAGATGGCCTTGTATTACTAATTTTCTAAGTTTTGACAGTCCGACAAGCGTTGTGTTGGTCAATGTTTCAAACTTATTCTGTATTAAGCTCAGCTGTTCAAGTTCTTTGAAATTTGAAAATGGCTGATCTTTCAGAACTAAAAAATTTCCGCCAATAATCATCAAATACTGGATGTCTTTGTGCAATGCAGACAAATGTTCAAAGTTTTCACTGATGTGACATTCAGCTCTTTTGTTGGGAAAAGATGTGCATGTCAGGGCCTTCGGTTGCAGATGCGTGGGTGGATTAGCAAATGCAAGATTTACAAACAGAAGGAAGATGAAGCTGAAATGATGCATTATGTCGAATCCTGTTTTAAAAACAAAAATTAATGAGTATACACGTATTGAAACAGAAATTGTTGGTACGGTGCAATTAATATGAAGTATGAACAACTACCTACTTAAAAAAGAAAAAAAATTGACTGTTCTCTATATTTTAAGCAAAACAAATTTTAATTTTAACTCATTAGGTGCTTTCAATTCTAAAGTGATTATAAAAGCATAATTAAATCTGATTATAGAGAATCAGTTTAATCTGCTTTAAGCATTGAACGTGTTATTAAGTTTCAGTCTGCGCATGTGCAGTTGCAAACTTAAATATTCTAGGGTCAAGTTCCTTGATTGGAACTAGTTCTTAATCAAAAATCCATGTCCGGATTGTTGTAGTTTTCTCCTTTCAGTTAACATTTTAAGTTACTATGAAATAGTAGTATACATTAAAGTATACTGAAAGTGTTGTAATGTAGTATAAAATATATAAAAAAGCACTGAAATCTCTTAATAAAGTCGATCGAGTGTCACCTCGATCAATCTCGAATCCAAAATGGCTGCCAAAAATGCTGCCACAAACAAGATTTCAGCAGCATAAACAACCCTCAACGTGGTTTATGTAAAAACGGTTTATGGATAAACTGATTGTTGGAGAATGACGTAAAAATCGTCATTTCCACCTAGCGAGAATAAAAAGAATCAAGATAAACAGTTTATCCCTTTGGAATTGAATGCATCTATTGTGTATAACTATAAATGGATTTTTTTTTTATTTAGTGAATTTAAGAATAAAAATGCAAATTTTTGACAATCAAAAAATGTTTATTTTATTTTATTATTCTATGCAATAACAAAAAATACCTTTGCTGGTATGTACTGTAAGTTAATAGTAGTACCGTATTTTGTCGATTAAAGGCCGCGGCCTTTATTACAAATTGCGGCCGAGGGGTGCGGCCGTAATTCGAGGGCGGCCGTAATTCGAGGGCGGCGTTTAATTCGTTTGGTCATAAATTGCCTTGCATGTACGCAACTTTTTAAATTGTAAAACGTGTGTTTAATCGATTTTAGTGTATTTAATACGTGCAAACGTATTAAAAACGTATTAAAATCGTTTGAACACATCTTTTACAACTTAATAACTTGCGTACATGCAACGCAATTTAGACAAAACGATACCGTACACATTTCGAATAATGGCCGCGGCCGTAATTCGAGTGCGGCGTTTATTTCGAATTACAGCCGAGGGGCGCGGCCATAATTTGAGGGCGGCCGTAATTCGAGGGCGGCCTTTAATCGACAAAATACGGTAAGTTCATAATTCTAAAATTTTGTGACTGTAATTTTCTAAAGTGGTGTACGGTATTGTAAATTCTATATGCCCTATTTTGCCAATTAAATTTGCATATAATTATGACAATTTTTTAAACAGATTTGAATCGACGCTGACTAATTCCGCGCAGCCCTGTTCAGCGCAGTACTCATTGCGCGCAGAAAATTTTCAGATGCGCGCAGTCTTTGTTATGCGTGTTTGTTGTCTATTTCGCGTACGTGTATTCCGCGCAGTTGCTATTCTGCTTGCGCGGAATTAAAGTAAATTTTTGGGTCTAGGACAACTGGGCGAAGGTCAATTCGGCGTGGTCAATTCGGCGAAGACAATTCGGCGAGGTCAATTCGGCGAAGACAATTCGGCGAATAGGTTAATTTGGCGAATTTATACTGGCCGAAGGTCAATTCGGCGAATGGTCATTTGGGCAAATTTAAAAAAAAAATTTTAAAAAAAATTCAATTTTTTTAAAACAATAATTGCTATACGTATAGCATAGTATGGCATGACTCGTTATCCCACAAGAATATCAAATTCTTATGCATTTTCACTATAAGGCCAGAGGCCACAAAATATATGGCAAAATATTTAATCAATTTTTTAGTGTTGTGTAGTATTATTTTATTGTGAACGGAACAAGTTTACTAAAAAGAACGGAACATGTTATTATTGGTTATAGTAGTGTTGGGTCTGTAGTCTGTTGTATGCAAAAGCAGATGAAACAAATGAAGCAAGTTGTTGTCAGTGTCAGTGTGACCGGTAAGAATTTTAATTTTATTAATTTTTTAATTTTTGTTATATTTGTTTATTTTGTTTTACCGCATTGAAAAAGCAGCAAAGATAATCGCAGCAAATTATTCAGCGATGTTAGATTCGTTATGGGGTATTTTTTAATTTTTTAACACTACTATAACTAATAATAACATGTTCCGTTCATTTTAGTAAACTTGTTCCGTTCACAATAAAAAAATATTACACAAAAATTGATTAAAATATTTTGCCTTATATTTTTTGGCCGCTGGCCTTATAGTGAAAATGCATAAGATTAAGAATTTGATATTCTTGTGTGATAACGAGTCATGCCATACTATGCTATACGTATAGCAGTTATTATTTTAAAAAAATTGAATTTTTTTTTTAAATTTTTTTTCTTTAATTCGCCGAATTGACCATTCGCCGAATTGACCTTCGGCCAGTATAAATTCGCCGAATTGTCTTCGCCGAATTGACCTCGCCGAATTGACCACGCCGAATTGACCTTCGCCCAGTTGTCCGGATCCCCACAGAATAGAAGCGACGCGCAGAATAGAAGTGACGCGCAATAGAAATCTATTGCGCGTCGATGATTACTTGTGCGCGTAAATCAAATGACGCGAAATGGAAGGAAAATTCATAATTAAATACTGCGCAGAATTCACCTGCGCGGAATTAGGCTGCGCTAGAATATGCGAGGCAGAACTAGGCTGCGCGGAAATAGACCCAGCCCAATTGAATATCATTTTTTGATACTCGTAGTTTCAAAAATTAATGTCACAATTTTGTTCAATAATTTGTATTTTAAGCATGTCAGATAATTTGTTCATCAATTTGATATGTTATAGTTTAAAAATAATTTTTAGTTTCCATTAAAGAACAAATTATTCTAAATTTAAGGATAGGTATGCATTGTAAATGACGTTAAAAAGCAAAGCATGTAAGATATAATTAATTAGGTACCTGTATGTGTTAAGACAACGATGAAGCAACGAAAAATCTAAACTGGGCTTTCAACTCGCTGCTGCAAGAAGTGAGAAAGTACAGTTAAGTTTTAAATTAAAGGATGTGATAATTGAATTTAAAATTTTAAAAAATTAGATATTTTATTGAACCTAATAAAGGATGAATAAAATCAAACGTACTTAAGTAATCTACACGTTCGAACAAGTAAAATTGTAAATGATAAACATAATCGAAAAACAAGAAATTTTGATTTAAAACTAAAGATTTTTTTATTTTATTAATTCGTGACCTCGGTTTGTCAACCGTAAAGTTCTTAATACTGTCATCAGAGCGTATTTACTGTATGTCTCGGCAATTTATGTTCAAATAAAATCAACAAAGTCATACCAACATCGCATTGTTTTAAAACTACTCATCTCCAACATTTAGATATGCGTATTAGATTTTTTTTAAATTCAAAAACTCATTGAAGATAACCAAGAATAGCTGTGCTTTCGGCCTGGAAAGCCATCAGCAGACCCTAGCGTCTAATAATTTTAATATTAAACATTCAGATATGCTCCGGTTGCCAGTGTGTGCTGATGAGAGCTGCGACTGCGAGGCCGAAAGCACAGATATTGGCGATCATTTTTAATGAGTTTTGGAGTTTAAAAAGTCTAATATGCGTATCTATAAATGTTGAAGGTGAAGAGTTTCAAAAGAAGTGTAGCGCTAACTAGCTCCTGGTCTCCATGTGTAAAAACGACAAGATTGTCTGCTGTAAATGAGTGAATCTTATGACATGCCAACGATGCCCAGATATTTGACTCTTGCATGGTTAAACTTTTGAAAAGCACCGCAGTTGTATTGTCAAACCACTCTTTTGACCACATTTTTCCTGCAATATATTAGAGGGTTTGCGCAGATCACAATTACGCATGTACGTACAAACATATAAATTAAAAAGTTATACGTTTGTACGTTCATGCGCTCATACGTTTACTTTGATTCCAAAGAATCAAAATCAAAGAATACCGATTGATTGTTGTTCCAGAACAATCTATCGGTATTCTTTGACTTTGATTCATGATGAGTGTTTGCACAAACAAAAAAATCCTGTAACAATGTGGTGTCAATCGATCTGATGCTGGTGTCACTCGGACCTGATTCAAATACCGTTGCAGTCAATGGTGGCGGCGACGATGGTTCGTTATTTTCACGTCCTCGGCCTCTACCGTGCCGTTGTTGCCCCGCCATTAGGGAGTTTGCCCAACTGAAAATTTGCACAAACATATTGAACGTATGTTTTCATACATGTAGATCAACATTACAATTAAAATTATACATTTTAATTGATCCGTTGATCTACACTTTTTAACAATCAAGTATCAACTTATCTACGTATGAAACTACGTTGATACGTTTGTCAGTTGTGCAAACCCCCTATTTTTTTCCAAATGGCAGCTTGCAAAAACAGAAGCAGGCCGACTGCTTTGTCATGCGCATGTGCATAAAAATACGTATGCCTAAACGTATCATCAACGTATAAATTGAATTGTTACGTCGATCTGGACTCTTTAAGAATCAAGTATCAATGTATCTACGTATGAGACATATGTTCGTAAGTTGATACGTTTGTGCAAATTTCAGTTGTGCAAACCCTCTATTGTTAAATTAAGAAAATTCTTCTGGCGATTTAAAAAACCAAAATTGCTTTTGTGAGATTTGATTTTCAAATTATACCTGAAGAAACCATCTTTTAATAATAGAGCTGAATGTTTTATTATCATTTTTCCTTACCATCTTACTCATTCGTTAATTTCAAATATTAGGTTCTACAAATTGATGTAGGAGGACAAACGAAACATGCGGTTGTTGCTCTTCTTGTCTATTCCCAAAAATGCATTGAATGCTAAAACTTAGAGCAGTCACTTTCATATTGTGAAGCCAACATTTTGTTATGTTTAAAAAATGTTGATAAAAAAGACATCATTATGTTGAATCTTGGACGAATACCGTGGACGAATAATAGGTACCGTATTTTGTTGATTAAGGGCCGCCCTCGAATTACGACCTCGGCAGTTATTCGAAGTGTTTACTGTTTAATTAAATCGTTTTGTCGTAAATTGCGTTGCATGTACGCAACTTTTTAAGATGTAAAACGTGTGTAACACACGTTTTACAACTTAAAAAGTTACGTACAGGCAACGCAATTTACAAAACTATTTAAGCGCTGCCCTCGAATTACGGCCGCACCCCTCAGCTGCAATTTGAAATAAGCGCCGCGGCCCTTAATCGACAAAATATGGTATTCGTCCAAGATAGGACCGTGCAACAAAGCGTAGTTGCAAGTGAACTTATTAAAACTCAGCTTCATTTTTCTTCGATCAGGAATTGAATCATGAATCACTTTGAGTTTTATGTTTTCAAAATTCGACTGAAACAATCAACAATATATTGTATAAATACATATTCAAAATGCATTAAAAAATATAGTTTCATTTATAGTTAATTGATTATAGCTAAAAGCAAAAGCTTTTTTCTCAGTAAATGAAAATAAGTCCTGCATTTACAATAACATAACAAATAAGTAGAACAGTAAATTCTCTCTCTCCCTCTCTTGTGGCAGTAATTTAAACTTGGCAGTTTTGGACTAGTACTAAAAAAAAATTTGTAATTGTAATAAATAAATGCATAAAACAATTATACAATAATAAAATTAATATAATTGTTTAGAACAAAGGTTTTTGTTTCAAACATGTTTCAAACGGCCTGGTATCTGCGAAATCGGTTTCTGTATTGAATAAGTAGTCTTTTAAGTGGCAAACTGGTAAAACAGTCATTTCTTTTGTCAAACCTGACTCTATATTTACTACGTCAGTTTCTGTTTGATCATTTAAAGATTCATTAAGAATATCCTGTATAATTTCTTGGGCTAATTCGCGTTCCTTTTCACGATACGAGTGATCCAAAGTATACCACATCGCTAACGCGCAACGTCGACCAGAAGTAATAGCTTGAACTCCGTGTAAGTTTTCAAAACCTGCTGAAAATCCAACCAAGCGACCACACTTTGGTTTAACAACGGCCTAAAAAAAAAAAAAAAAATGTTGAAATGTCAAGATACAATATGCAAAATCAGAATTTATTTTACAACCTGAATCGAGTTTTTATCTTTAGCAAAAATAAAATCTCCTCCTTGGAAATCATCATTTAAATAAATGACAGCGCTGTAATCACGATAAGTAAATGCTGGTTTTTCTTTCAAACAGCTTCCATCTGTTTGCAATAAGCAATTATCCGCGTGTACAGGATGGCTTAAATCAAATCTTTCAATATTTGGATCTGTAATAAATACATAATTGTTATATTTTCATTGAAAATAATTTTATAAATATCATTTAAACCAAAATAGCTAAATAAGTTTATTTATTTATTTATTCTTTCATTCTTATTTTTTTTTTTTTTTTTTTTTTTTACAGAAATTGGTAGATTCACACTCGTGAGTTTACAGACTAAAGTTACGCCTAAAGTGAAGAATTCAATTTTTTTTAGTTTTTTTTTCAGAATCAGTTTTTTTTTTTTTTGGTTTATAGCAAGCATTTTTGGCCATCTCATAAACAAGAGAAACAGTATAAACCGTTGAAATTGTACGGTAAGAAAGTTTAGAAGATAAAACTTAAGAGTTCGCGACGCTACCAGGACTATCTTCACTATATCATTTCCTATTAGTAATTGCACAAAAGTAGTACAAAAATAATTGTAGAAATGTGGTAGAAATTATTTCCATCACACTTATGCTTAGTTCCCACTTGGCAGAAATTCCGACAGAAAATTTTCTGCTGCAGAAAATTTTGAGTGTAGAAAACAGCAGTATTTACAAATTGCCTTCCTTAGCTGGCATCCATTTTTAAATTCTACTTTTCTGCACTTTTTTGTCCACAGGTGGGAGCCAACTACAGAAAAACATACTTTTCTGCACAGCAGAAAATTTTCTGTCTGAATTTCTGCCAAGTGGGAACTAAGCATTATGCAATTAACAGAAAGTGCCACCCAATCTGCATGCTAGCTGGTTCGTTCTAAACAACCGTCACTTTCCCTAACAACAATTCATCTTTGGACAATTACGCATTATGAGTGTGCACTGTGCAGTCCAGTAGATTAGCCAAAAATGGCCCAAGGTTTGACCAATACTGGTGCTCATTTCCTGTGTTCTTTTTCAGTATATCTTCAAAACAACAATCTATTGTAGATTTGTAGGTAGTCTAATGGTTAGTTCATATTTAACGTAACACAACGTAACTTACAAAAATTTAACCTAACTTAAGTAAAGCAACATATGGCAGGCACTGTTTGTAGACTTCAAAATCAATTTTAACGTAAGAACTTAAGTTTACGTCTGTGATTTTAAACCCGCAATTGCGTTACGTTACAGAGTGGTGTGAACACCAATGTGAACTAACCATAAGGGTGTGTTCCCACTGTGATTCATGATTCATGATTCATGATTGGCATGAATCATGCCAATCAGTGAAATTTGATAAATATAATTTATCATATCAAGTTTTTAAGTTAAACCTTACCTCTGAGAGCCGTCCGACAAACAAGATGAGTATAAGTAAATAACAAATCGTCTTTTAGCTTGAAATATTTTTGTACATAATCCCGGCCTTTTTCACTTACTTCAAGTAAAAGTTTTGCTTTATCAACGTCAACTAAACCAAGTTTGGCTAACTAAAAATAAAAAAAAAAAAAAAAAAATTAACAACTTGAATAGGTGTAAATATTATAATTCATACAATTGCGGCTCTTCCCATAGTCAAACCTTCAAATCTCTCATGCTGAGTGTGTGGTGACTTTTTCCCGTTATAACCATCACCATTCACTGCTGCCACCTTAAGTCGAAACATGAAATTTAATTTTTAAATGCTGTTTCACAGTCTCTCATAATTAATAGAAAGAAAAAAACAAATATTGTTTTGAACAAAAAAAAAACAAAATTTGTTTAATAAATAAATAAATTAAAAAAATAAACAAAATTAAAATCACTTGTGCCAGATATAACAGATGATTGCACTCCTCGGCTGTGGCGAATCCATCAGCGACAAAACGTCTGCTACCATTTAATTCCTTTTCGCCCATCACTAAAGTAATTTTATTTTCTTCCAGCTTTTCCATTGTGTTCTTTGATTTTTGCCCATTTCTTAAAGCTTCTACTGCTGATGGAATTGTGGATTCTGATTTTTCTTCCTTTAACACAAAAAAAAATTAAAAACTTCAAAATTTCACTGCAAATTCAAAAAATAATAATTTTGTAAATACTACTCAATTTCATAAGTTTATGAAATGTTGAAATTTTGAGTCGGGAAAAATGGAAATTTCTTAAAAGCTGGAATACTGACAGACAAATGGTTTTAAGAGGATTTATAGGAACGATAGAACTATCATTTCGTGTAAAATTTTTAAAAATTGATTAAGTAGTTTCTGAGAAAAAAATTAAAAACCACCAAAATCAGGTTTTTGCAATTTTGACAATATCTCGAGAACCGTTGAAGATAAAATTAAAAATTAAACTCATCTAGGATGTTCAATTTCTCGGGCAACTTTTTTAAATTGGATGTATAGGTCTGCAAAGCCCTCAAAAAATTCATAATGGAGCTGTGTAATTGTTGTCAACAATCAAAATTTTCCAAAAATCATTGTGACCAGAATTCTTGATGAATTAAGTCATACATCCTGGATGTGTTAGAAGTATGTACGCAGTTAAATATCCTGAAAGATCATTGGATTTGAAATAAAATTCTGGTCACAATGATTTTTTGAAAATTTTGATTGTTGACAACAATTACATAGCTCCATGACTTTTTTTGAGGGCTTCGCAGACCAATACATCCAATTTAAAAAAGTTGCCCGAGAAATTGAACATCCTAGATGAGTTTAATTTTTAATTTTATCTTCAACAGTTCTCGAGATATTGTCAAAATTGCAAAAACCTGATTTTGGTGGTTTTTAATTTTTTTCTCCGTAACTACTTAATAAATCTTCAAAAATTTTACACGAAATGATACCTCTATCATTCCTATAAATCCTCTTAAAACCATTTGTCTGTCAGTATTTCAGCTTTTAAGAAATTTCCATTTTTCCTGACTCAACATTTCAACATTTCAACATTACATCACGTAGTATCACTTTTAAAAAAAATTTAAAAATTAGTGTTAATTGCTAAACATAAGCATGACATGATATAATTTTTTTTTACCTCTGTAAATTCAAATTCTTCAGGGTCGAACTTGTAATATTCTTTAATATAGTTGAGAAGTTCCTTTTCGGCCTTATCTCGGTTGAAATAGACCACAGCTTCCTGCAAGGCAAAACCAATAATTCTAAGTTCTAACCCGTTATCCACATTCTCTCCCCAGACTCCCAGCCACACATAATAAAAAAGAAAAAGTAGAAAAAAATAACCTCAACTGGTGTGAAATCCTCTTCCGTAACTCCCTCTAGTGACAAATAAAATTGCCGGTTTCTTTTCATGGTGTTATCGTCACCATGAAATAACAGATACGTGGCCACTGCTCTGCAAGCTTGTTTGATCTCACCAACTGCAAATGTATGTCCGAGACAGTTATGATCTCATTCATTTCACACGCTTACGCTTGGTTTGGTTGCCGACCATTTTGTCTCGACTTAAGTTGCTATTAAATACTATACTGTACCTTTAAAGTAGGCAAACTGCAAGTAATGGTAGTGGCTGGGTAAATAGTTTTTGTATTGCTCTCCATACATAAACGATAACTTTTCCGCGCAGTTTTGTTTACATTTTAGTGAAAACGCAAAATGATCTACAAAAATAAAAATTAAAAATTACGTATATACACCAATTTATTATTATTATTAGACAGTTTGCGATATCTCGTACGAGACTGAAAACGAGATTTTAAAAAACGAAATTCTAAATCTCGCTAATAAAATGTCGTATCATGTGTTTGCGATTTGTCACGAAACGTGTTACATACGACACACAAATCAGCGGCAACAATTTTTAGCAGAACTAGGCACCTTATCACAAATTAAGCCTAAGTATTTAGGCTTGTGGTATGTGCAAGGTGTTTGACTAATAAAAAAACTAACCCGAGATATTGAAATCGACACAAATTTGGCAACATTGCAGCCGATTGCATTGCAATACAAAAACCCAAAATATAGTCTGCTGTCATTGTCGTAAATCGGACAATAACAATAAATATTGTTTTTTTTATAATGTTGTCATTTGAAGTATAAAAAATTGCAATAATATATGGTCTGGTTTATTATGGTTTGATTTACAACAACGAGCAGGGACTATGTTTTGTGTAGCATTCACGTAAGATGTAATTGTTGTGCACGTATGACGATGCGCAGTTCAATTTTAGCATCAAGATATCGGGCGACAATATACTAATTTCGTATTTAACAGGAAGTAAAAGTATAGTCTAGTGACATCATGATGACATCACCTTCCGCTAACAATAGCGTAGGTCTCTTTCCACAATGCTTGAGTTTGTAGTCTTATGCTGGCCGCAGACATGCAACGATCACTAGAGTCTCTGCGCATGCGTACAAAACGACACTTCCGTCGCACGACGGAACATTCTACTTTTGAAAAAAGTACAGCCATCGTGTACCGCCTGGCGATACAAATCGCATCCAATGAGATGCGAGTATTTTATCACGTGTTCTAATTGCTTAGTTATGACATCATTATATTTGTTGAAATGAAGTTAGAATTAGAACAAAATTGCTTCTCGATTCGCACCTAGTCTGCTGTTGCAGAGGCGATTTCTGTTGCGAATCGCAAGGCGAAAACGCCAGGCGATGCGAAATCTCTGCATGTCTGCACCCAGCATAATATAGGCGTTCAGATCTATTGGTAAACTCAAATTTGAAATATAAATTTTCAATTTTTGATTGAAAAAATAAAGATGCAATGAAACACATTTGTTTCACATAGACTTTGCTTACTTGCAATCGCAACGATGAAATCCTGCAAACTGTTCCTATCAAAGGGTCCTTCGCAGAGCAATCTGCACTCTTCCTCAGCGACAAAATACTCTTCCAAAGCAGTTTCAAAGTAATGCATCACTTCGTGGTACTTTTTACTATTGTATGCCTCGTTTCCCATCAAATATAACTCCTGAAAGAATAAACAGCAAAGTCCAATTGGTGAGAAAACCGACATCTGCTGCGAAGCCTGCGATGACATTCAATACATAGCGAGCAAAGATTCATTGTACACACACTTTTAGATGACAACTGGATGGACTGGGTGGGGCTCCCCATCTTACACAAACCATCATCAGCGTCAAATCTCTCTCACACCACAAAAGAACAAATTTCACCAACACCAAATAAGGCTACACAATATGGCCTATATGGCCTACCATATTGCTTTTTTATCTTCATTTTTTTAATATTTTCAACTTAATATAAAAGATAGCCCAAAAAAAACTATTATAAAGTAATATTGAATAAAAATGGTTCTTGGTAGACACAATATACATAAGAGATGTCGAAGTTTTCTACTTTGTCATTTTTATAGACTCTCGTCAAATTTATAGACCTAATTTAGAGCGATTAAGAGTGGCTCGTGTTGACAGCAAGCATACTCACCCATCAAGATGTTTGTCGATTAGAGACGTAGGAATGTAGACCACCTTCGAAATATCTTAACATTGTACCACTACCACAACTCTCCTTATCCTTATCTCTCCACCACCCAACCAACCCCCAAGAAAATAAATTTTAAAAAAATAAATAAATAAATAACAATAACCCCAATACTTGAATTTGACGATTATGGTACACTAGCAAGTTACCGGTTACTACGTAACTTAAAAAACTTCTCAAACACCCACATCTGTAATTTGTGAAATCGTAAGACCAACGAGATCAACAACCCGTTTAACCCGTGAAATCACCAAAATCACGTTAAATCACCAAAATCATGTTAAATCACCAAAATCCCGTCACGATGATGATCAATGATTATGATTCACCTGAAAAGTGCGTGTTTCTAAATTCTTCACTTTATCTATCTCGATGTTCTCGAGATTCGAATAATATTTAAAGTTGTATTGCATCACTTCGCTGTTCGGATTCCACGACAAGAATGTGTAGGCTGAACTAGCAGCTTGTTGAATATTTCCAACCTATAAAAAAAAAAAAAAAAAAAAGATAAAAATTGAAATTATTTGATTCTTACAAAATAATAAAAAAAAAAATAAAAAAAATAATAAAAAAAATTAATTGGCAATATAGATAATAATAAAATTGAAAAAAAAAAAATAATAATTTATTGTTACATCGGCTAATGACAAGTTTTGACGTCATCAATGTGTACGAGGTGATGAGACGTTGTTGATTGGAGCGCAGTTGAAGAGAGAAAGATGAAAATTATAGAGTGAGACCCGTTGCATAACTACAGGTAATTACTGAATATGAAAGGCGCCGAGATGCGCCTGCAGTCATCAACGAGGCCGTGGACCTTTTTATCCTTCCTCCCCTTCTCCACCTCCACTTTAATTTCCCCTCTGCATCCCACTTACCGTACCTTTCGGCGAAGCCTCAGGTTCTCTTTAACCTCCCTCTATCGACCAAATTTCCACCAAATTTTAATTTTTCGTTAAATTTAAATAATTAAATTTAATTAATTCAAAATAAAAAAAAAATAAAAATAAAAATTTTTCTTCGCTAAAATATATCAATTGCGACGAAAATAATAAATATTTTTCATCGAAAAATGTCAATCACAATCAACGACGCTCGAAAAACGACCACTTTTAAGCGTAATCATTTTTTTTTTGACTCGAATTTTTAAAACCACATCCAACCTTGAACTTACCCCCCTCGGGCAATCTTCCCATCACCCCTCGCGCCCAAACGTTCACCTGGTGAGAAAATTACAGGTAAGATGGCATTTACCTCACGCCAATCATCCAATCATTCTATTAGTAGAGCCCTACCTGCTCCCTGACTCCACCTCCAGACTCTTGCTATAATAAAAATTTTCTCTAGACATTAATACTTTATACAGTGGATTGTTTCATAAATTCACGTGATTTTACGTTGCACGAAAAAGTCCAAATAAAAATTCAAACCCGGACCCCGGCTTGTAACGCGTACCAAAAATTAAAGGAAAAAATGTTCGGTCACTGTACCGACTACCGAGGGCATCATCGCGTCAACGTAATTACATTTGACAGAAAAGAGTCTGTAGATTACATTAATATTCCCAGCATCCCTCGGTCATCCCTTCTTTTCAATGATGTCACGCATAGCATAGCACCTACTGGATTAGGCTTATTTAGTAGATTGCCTCATGCCAGCAAAACGACTACAAAAAAGCAAAAAAAAGCAAAATAAGCAAAAAAAGCAAAAAAAGCAACAAAAAAAAGCAAAAAAAAGCAAAAAAAGCAAAAAAAAAGCAAAAAAGCAAAAGAAAAAAAAAATGGCAAAAAAGTTTTTATTTATATTAAAGAAGTGGAGAGGCAAAGTTGTCACGTGAGCAATGGTATTATATCCTGTCGACGTGTTTGCCAATATGTTGTATGGTATCCAAGAAGACCCTTCTTCTTGGACAGGAAATTGAAGTCTTGGGAAGCTGTGGACTTGGTCATTTGACATGTGAGTAAAATCAATGGGACTTTTTTTTTTTTGGTAAAAGTGGGAGGTTAAAGCAGTACAAGGATACGGCTGACGGCATGACACGGCGTGGCATGTATTGTGACTATACAAGGGATATGAAGAAAACAAACATGAGCCACGAATTGTTGGTTTTAATCATGAAACGTAGAAATTAAATTTCGGACTTATTAGTTATTATTATGTTTGTGGCTTCATTTCTGTTAAAAAGTTTGCGCGTTGTGGTTTTATACTGGTTTTGTGGTTGCTTCATAAGAGAGTGATTCTCAAGTGGATTTCGTATTATAATTTAGGGAGTATACGGGTAAAACAATTTCGAAATTAAAATTTTATTGATTCCCTACTTTTTATGTTTTTAAAAATACAGTTTTGTCTGTGGTATAAAAAAAAAATAATAAATAAAAAATAAAAAATAACAAAAAAAATAAAAAAAAAAAAAAATAACGTTTCATGTATTTGCAGATGTGTGGAGAACTGAACGAGTCTTGCTAAACAGCAAATTGTTCAATTAAAACCTTATTGTTGGGTGACTACTCACCTCACTAAACATGGATGATTGATAGAGGGTAAAGAGGGGTTCTACACATACAAAAGACGTTTGCTTGTAAATTCAAAGCAGGTGAGACTAACCCCAACTAAGTTATATAGACTCTACTGACTTCATCAACACACCTTTACCGGTTCCCCCAACCACCTTTCCCTAACCTTTTAAAAACCAAACCCCTTAACAATGTAAAGTGAGCGTCTGAATTTTTCTCATTTTTCACCCTGTGCGAAGGAATGCTTTTGTGCTTAAAAAGAAAAAGAAGGAGAAAAAAAAATCTATATTACTGGCTAACCTCATTTCAATTCTTTTTTATTATTATTATTATTATTATTATTCTTTAGTATTTAGTGCCAAAACATGTTAAAGTGAAAATATGAGTTTTGACACCAGATGGAAAGTGTAGAGAAAAATTAATCAATCGATTAATTAATCGATTGAAATAAAGTATAACCTCGTTATAACGAACTCGCTTATAGTAAGAACCTCGTTATAAGGAATAGTTTTCCTGATTTTCTGATTAGACTGTACGGGTGTTTAAAAAATGTGCGATCTGTCTGCGCCCTTGGTCGGCGTTTTTCTCTCTCTCTGTCTTTTGAGTCTCTCCAGGGTGATATTAAATAGTCGTAGAGTGTTGCATTCTAGGATTGGATAGACTGTAGCCCATTTTGACTGCGCTGTTTCCAAACTTACCCCACTTCATGCATTTCAAGTAGAGACTTATTTGGAAACAATGTCATTTCTTCTCACTAGATGTCCCTCTTCCAGCCATTCCAAACTGCATTTGAGAGATGGATAAAGTTTCAAAGCCCTTGGACACCCTGAGGAAATAACAAAATTGTCAAAAAAGCTATTTTCTAAATTGCAACAATGCATTTTCCAAACAAAACCCGTTTTGTTTTTTGCCCGATAAACTTCAACTAAATTACTTGAAAAATGGACGAGTTTTAATGACTTTTCTCTACTTAAATATATAAATAAAAAATAAATAAAAAAAAAATGAAAGAAAGAAACGAAAATGTAAAAATGATGTTTGAATTTGCAAAATGACTTCCTAATGTGGAAATATGACAATTTGAGCTGTCAGCAGTTAAGCGCATGCCTGGTGAATTTAGGAATGAAATTTTCATTTCACAACGCAGTTGGAGACGGTTAGTTACAATTTAGACGTTTTCATCTCGGTCTCGGGACTCGGTTTGGAATCCCGCCCAATTATTATCATTATTTTCAACTCTTGTAAAAACAAAAACCGGCGAGTAAATAAAAGAATGAAATCATTAATTTATTGTTATTGTTATTATAAATGATCATAAATTTCATCAGATTTCTTAACAAAAAAAAAAAAAAAAACTTAACTTTTGTCCTCAAATTTACATTTTACGAAATGTGAGAATGAGAAAACATTTGCATTCATGATATTTAATACTTTTTTTCCTTGTATAAAATACGTTAAAAAAATTTAAAAAAAAAAAAATAAAAAAATAAAAAAAAAAATAAGGGATGTTTGATATCCACTTTTCTTTTATTCCTTTTCCACTTTATTTTTTCCAAATCAATTTTTCAATTTTGCAATAACCAAGTTATTGAATGACTAAAGTTTCGAAGAAAATCCCCCAAATAGAAAAAAAAAAAAAAAAAAAAAAAAAAACAAATCAACAATGGATCATGTGAAATTTTATATACACACTGACTTCGTTTTGTGTGTAATTGAATCCATCCAATCACAAAGATTCTGTACTTGGCACAAAAAAAAAAAAAATAAAAAAAAAGATAAAAAAAAAAAAAAAAAATTTGAAAAAAATAATAATAAATAAAAAAAGAAAAAAAAGAAAATCCTTTGTGCACCGTGATTAAATTTTTAAAACTCATATAATATACTTTATAAATAGTTTTCTCGATATCCCACAACTCTGATCACGTATTTTCATTAATCAAAAAAGTTTTCGAAACCTTACTGACAGAAAACGTTTCCTCTCTCTTTCTCTATGATGAATTACACACTTAGTTTTCCACCATGAATTTGCTCTATTCAATTTCAACTCCCTAAATTACAGTTATTGCAGTTACACATGAAACCAAACATACTCAACAGTGCAAAGTCATCCTTCTCTCCACTCAGATTGCCAGCTACAGATACGCAACTCTCTAATTCCAAGTCAGGTCCAAGAAAAAGGAACGAGAGAGAAAAAGGGGGAGTTACGTGTAGTGTGTGTCAGTGTGCGGCAAAGTGGGAGTGCTTGTCTATCAATTCCCCCCTTACCCTTACTATATTCCCCTAAATGTGATTAAAAACAATGATAAGCATGGCACTTTCAAGTTGCAATTTAAAATACTCAATTATTCAACACAAAGAAGGTGGTGGGGAGGTACGTTGGATTGGATCAGTTTTGTGCGTGCAGGGGAAGGGAAAAATTATGATACATTTGTAATCAGAGTGCACCACTTGGGGATGATGATGATAAGAAATCAAATTAAATTTCTCAACTGTAATTAATAGTTTGTAAATATTGTTTGATCAATTGCTAATTATTTCAAGTTAGACCTACTGTAAATATCATTAATCTGTTGTTTTAATTCCCCTGCACTCGGGCTTGCACTGCTGCACAGCATTGAATTTATTTAGTAGAAATACTGTACAGCATAGCGGTGCCTATGCCCTGTTTGTATAGTCAAAGAAATTTATTGGCGCTTGTCAGATGGTCAAAGTAGAATTGAATGCGCAAAGGTAATAAAGTTATTTGAAATTAAAACTTTATTTTACAATTCACGATGCACGAAACTCCCATTGGTTAATGATCTATGCATTGTACTGAAAGTATATATTGTGGTATCTTATTTTAATCCCAGAGTCGAAAAATCATCGCTTTGTAGCCCAAAAATGTGCGTGACATTGTTAAGGTGCATTTTCATTTGCGAGAAATCCTATTTCTCGGCTCATTTTTCAATAATCGCACGACAAAAATCGTACGCTTGTTCATTTTCATGCAAGCTTGACTTGCAAAGGCGCGCGATTGTTGGCGCGATTCTGTTTCTCGCAAGCTTCTGTCAAGTCTAGCTTTGCTCATAAAATCGCGCCTAAAATCGCGCCATGTGACAATCTGGAACAACAGTTTTGGGATTTGAACAGGCTCCACCCACAATTGCAAATGGCGCTGATTTTTTTTCCTCCACCTGAATTTTCAATCTTGATTAATCAATGTCATCCACATCCAGGAAAGCCAAAAAATAATAAATTCAGCAATATTTGATGCTAAACATTTCAAACTAATGAATATTTCATGAAATGGCAACTGATTTTTGCAAAATTTTTGAAAGCGAGAAGTGGCCTTTTTTGCTCCCATGAAAATGCTCAAGCCAAAGCTTGATTTTTAGACCGGCGCGATTGTTGGCGCGATTTTTATTGTGGCGCGAGAAATTCTCTCGCAAATGAAAATGCACCTTAAGAAAATGAAAACGCTTGTAAAATTTTTAAAAAATTTATTTAAATTTGGGTTTTTGTATTGTTGCGCACATTTTTTGGCTACGAAACAATAATTTTTTGACTCAGCTCGACCAGAGGATTAAAATAAGATACCACAATATATACTTTCGGTACAATGCAATTTCACTTTTCAGTTTCGTGCACGAATTGTTGGATAGAGTTTATTTCCTCATTTTGTTAGCTAGGTAATCAATAACGAAATTTTTTTGCTTTTGTTTTAGAAAAAAATTTCAATTATTGTATTATTCCATTCCATTCTACGTACTATATCCAGTAATCAATGTAATCACGATTCTTAACAACAACAACGTTCGTTGCCGTAACAACAATTCTGCTGACTTGTTTTCAAGTATTATCTTTCCTAATAAAAAATCAATCAAACGAGCAAAATAAACATACACTTCAATTAATTTAGTTAAGATAGTTTTGTTTATTCTTATTTAAAAAATTAATCTCTTTTAGTGTGCATGTACAAGTGGAATTAGCAGGGACAGGAAGATGAAGAAACAATCAATCAGAACTGCACACTGCGGATGACTATGATGCAATTAAAACCCACAAACATTTCCAGCCTGAAGAGCAATTACTAGAAACACACGAGAAAGTGAAGAGAACAGAAACGACACATCAACTTCACCCTCTCACAAGCTAATTAGAGTTAGAGTTACAACTATAGATAGATATATATCCTATACAACGCAACAAATTGCAGCATGCACTGCAAATCTAGGCGTCTAAATTTTGTTGAAGGCACTTTATAATAGTCGTTTGAGAGCCTAAAAATCAACGGAACTATTTTTGAGTTAAAAATTGACGGTTCTAAATATAAGACAAAAAATTGAACGAACTGCTGCTAATGAATAGACAGAAAACTGCTAAAAACCATAGATGAATTTTATGGATTTTAGCATTTTTCTGTTCGATCAATTCTTTAGGGGTATTCAGAAACAGCGCATGAGTGTGCAAGTGTGAGACTGTGAAAATGTGAAACTCACACTGCGCATGCTCAGTGCGCAAAGTTTCTGAAACACCCAAAATGCAAGATTGCGCAAGTGTGTGAGTGTGTGTGTGAAACTCACACTGCGCATGCTCAGTGCCCAAAACAGGCGGGAAGACGATTATATTCCAAAGTTTTCTCAAATTGTGTATAGTTAAAAATGGTATTAAATACCTTTGGTACCATTTTCAACTTTGGTACCATTATTAACTTTGGTACCATTATTAATTTTGGTACCATTTTCAGCTTTGGTACCATTATTAACTTTGGTACCATTATTAATTTTGGTACCATTTTCAGCTTTGGTACCATTATTAACTTTGGTACCATTTTCAACTTTGGTACCATTATTAACTTTGGTACCATTATTAATTTTGGTACCTTTTCAACTTTGGTACCATTATTAATTTGGTACCATTTCAACTTGGTACC
>JH432058.1:63929-91534 GCA_000239455.1 Strigamia maritima
AATTCTCGAACAACCATTCGGAGAAACGTTCCCCGCTGGCAAAAAGCGGACGACAAACGTACCACACTCCAACAGTAGGCTTTGGAAGAAATTTAATGTGTGGTGGCATTCGATTGCATCGAGGATTCCATACAAATAAAGCCCAAAAAAGTTAATTGTTTACACTTGAAAAAAAATGAAAAAAGTCAAAAAAAATAATAATTAAAAAGTTGTATTAGTTACTGTTTTAGTTATGTCCGATAAACGCACAGGTAGATATTTTTTACATATCGATTAATCAACCAGTAGCAATAAACTCGATCAAAAAATTTAGATTTTTGAGTGTTTTTGGTCAGTTTCCATCATCTGCAAATTCCGATGATAAAAATTCTTGTCATGGCATGTAAATAAATCCAATTTGGACATCATCCGAATTTGATATAAATCACAATAAAATATTTTCCCTTTGCATTAAACCAAAACCCTTTCTTTCTTCAATTTGATCTGTTATAAATTGAACCACAGATTATAATCTGTGTTTGAACGACGAGTATGGCACACCAACAAAACGAACACCGCACGTGTACCGGTTTTTAGAGTTTTTCCGATTGTTCGGGGAAATAGCCAGCCAATATACACCGGCTATTTCCCCGAACGTTCGGGGAAATAGACCCAAGCTATTTTCCCGAACGTTCGGGGAAATAGCCTTGGCCTTAAAAAATAATAGACAGTTTGCGATTTCTCGTACGAGACCGAAAACGAGATTTAAAAAAACGAAATTTTCAAAAAAATCTCGTTAATAAAATGTTGGATCAGTGTTTGCGATTTGTCATGAAACATATTACATATGACATTTACATCAGCAGCAGCAATTTTTAGGAAAACAAGACCCCTTACACAAATTAAGCCTAAGTATTGGGCTTGTGGTTTGTGCAAGGTGTTTGACTGATTAAAAACTAACCTGAGATAATGTAATCGACATAACTTTGCCAAAATTACAGCCGAAGCGGAGGGAAAATGGCGGCAGAATTTCACGACAATTGTTGTGATTGTAGGCAGTGCAGCATGCGCAAGTGAAGTCGTAAACACGACAATTTGAAACGAGATGTTTTAAAATTCTCGTTCGAGAGTGTTGGGACGAAAAATGAAATGACGAGATTTTTAATAAAATCTCGTAATAAAATAATACAAGTCTCGTAATAATAAAAATCTCGTACGAGAAATCGCAAACTGTCTACTAATTGGGTGTCCGTTTATTGTTTCGCTTAGTTCGATCCAAAAATGTGGAAAAACAAAATTAATGTGCTGAAAGTGAAGTTTTTTCCAGCAGGATGCCGACCTGATTTACGTCTTAGAGCAGCTGCTAAAGATTGATCAGACATTTCTTTTCAACAAGTTAACTCAATGCCATACCGTATATTACAGTATCTCGAAAATCATATCAACAAATATATCTTGATTATGTCAATATTACACGCTTTCAATAGATTTATTTAGTGACTTTCAATCTTTAATACCCTCAATATACGTTTACGTAGAATTTAAAAGTCAATTTTTTCCCCTATAAATCACATGTATTGTATTACAGTATTAGTGAATATTCATTGCGTCTCATTACAAATCTTTTAATCGCACCACCGGGGATTTAAATTTCCTTAGGAAACACGGTAACCTTGTCTATGAATACATTCCGACTCATTATAAATAATCAGGCAGCATTTTTTTCTTTTTTTTTTCCCCGCTAATAATACAACAATGTACAGCTAATAATTTTTGAAAGAAGCCTTTCAGCACTAAATCCATGGCATGTCACGGATCATTTCGCAGAAAGATTGATGAGTCAAAAATTTAGAAACATTTTAAGTTGATTCTCAATGAGCGGGATCATGAGAATTCACTTGACACATAATTTATTAACATGGCCGCCCAGCGAAAGTGATGTTATTTATCGGTGGGTGGAGTGCACACCTTAAGCCTACTTTAAGGTGAAACCTGTGACAAGTACATAAACGACGCGGATGACATTGAATTATTCGACGAAATTTATTCCTTTTACTAGCCAGATTTACATCTCATCTCTTCACTTCTCCTGGCCACGGCAGCATGCATTTCTTCTTCTTCTTCTTCTTCTTCTTCTTTTTTTAATGAGTGAAAAATAACTGACAAGTGACTATTGCCAATTATGTCAACTGGAACAATTTCACTTGTCAAGAGCAGATTAAAAAGCACGCCAGGGTGTAAATATATAAAAATTAAGAAGAAGATTAAGGTGCAGTCTTTAAAGCTTCGCTTCGGGCGTAGCGCAGCGCAGCGCAGGGCAGTACAGTGACTTTGACTTCACGTAGAGATTGAAACGTATAGGCCCTACGGTTGAAATAAAAACATTCAAAATAATTTCTTAAAAATTACCAGATCCAAAAATGACCGGATCCAAAAATCACTGGATTCCCGATACCGAATTTCACCGAATTTTGAATTTATTTAAATTCCGAATATTGGTCGAATACCGGATTATTTCATCTGAAAATCCCGAACACCGGATTTTTACCGGGTCTCATATTTATTTTAACTAGCTTAACGATGTTTTTGTTGGTTATTGACTGATTAATACCATCAGACAAATATTTCCTAACTTTTCAGTAATTAAAAATCTACACTGTGCATGCACATTCTAATATGCGATAATGTGGCTCTTTAGCTTGTCATCAGAAATTTTAAAAAATTAAGTGAGTCAATGCAGCTGCATTTCCATCCAAATTACCAACTAAATCATTATCATCATTTTACATTTTAATTTTTGTCACAAAGCGAAACTACGAAAATTGTATGAAAAATGTTACGGCGTTACAACGTGTAAACACCGAGTCACCGACTGGCTACACGCCAATAGAACAATCACTCGCAATTAAGGATCTAAATTCCACGGGATTATTAGAATTCAATTAGTTTGATTGCAAAGAAAACATTTACTGAGTATTCATTGTATGCATTAACGAAAGGAAAGCCAGGCCAGCAATGATGTACATCATCGACCATATACAGCACCCACGTGAAAGCGCAAGTGAAATCGCACTATCAATCCACGAGTGACAGAGATAAATTACTCTACCATAGCGTCGTCCTATCACTGCACTGCTCATTGTTTTAAAAACCTAAGAAAAAAAAATTGTACAATGCCAAAAAAAAAAAAAAAAATGAAGACGACACAAGAACATCAGTAATTTGTCTGTCAACATTCAACAATTGCGCACGCGGCAAAAATGAGAAGAATGACGAAGAAGATAAAAATGTGTTCACCACACTGATTTACAATACGCTGCATTTTTAAACAAAACAACTGATGGGAGGGCAGGTCGCATTAGTGAAAATAGATAGAAAAAAAAGTAACTTTGATTTTCGGGGCGACATTGATCGATTGAATTTTTTTGACAATTGCATGAACATTGTTGTCAAAATTGGTATTATACCCGCGATCAATTATAATTATATTTTGGAGAAAAAAAAATTGCACGTTGGAAAAATTAAGTTGCATTTTTTGATTAAATTTTTTTTTTATTTGCTAAAACGTTTTTTAAAAATAAAAGAATGATGATCAAAGTTAGTTTATGAACCAAGTAACATTATTATTTCACCAAAAACCAGTGATTGATCAAAATTCCTACCCCACGAAGAATAACTTTGATCTTGGTGTTTTTTTAATAAGGACAGCCTCGAAGTACAGATAGGGACGTACGTTTTAAGACAAAATTCAGATTTTTATGTCTAAAACTCATAACGAGACACCGTTTTGACGTTGAAAATTGATCAAACTAACCCCGGTTTACAGTATTAATTAAAAAAAAGTAAACTAAAACCTAAATTGCTAATTTTCTATTAAAAAACAATTGCTACAAAAGTTACGCGCAATAGCTTGGCGAAATTGATATACCGTAATTGTAATTGCAATGCAGCTGCTGTAATCGGCAATAAGAGTTTGTTAGTTGAGCAAGAAAAGTGTAAAAGGTGAGCCGAGCCGTGATCAAAGTTCAGTTGAGCCTGTACAAGCGACAGTCACACTTGGACATTTGGACACGACGACTGAGTTTGGGTTAAAAGGGTTAGAGCCAGATCTGTCAACAACAGCCATCAAAGAGACCGCAAGTTCAATTCGAGGAAGACCCCAATATTCTTTTATGGCGGGTGCGGTCGTGAAGATGGCGCCAAAATTTAGCAAGAAGGGCGTCGAGCCAACAACAGCTGTCACCTTTACCTCAGTCTAAGATCTGTCATTTAGCTTCATAAAGACTATACTAATGCTCCCTTTAATGAGTACAAAAAAATTCAAGGCACTCTCCAAGTGCTCGAGTCGGTCGGAAATGTCTGATTAAAAAAAAAAAAACAACTAAAACTCGTTGTTGTTCGTATTGCATTGCAAAGAAAGAGGGAGACAGCTGGCCGCGAGGTGGGGCCGTAACATTCACCATCGTCCAATCACTCATATTTTAAATTAAATTAGATTTAATTTAATTTGATTTGAATTTCCCGAGTGGGAATGAAAAATGTGCGGAGCTGTCGAGCGAGGGAGTTGTCTCTCGTCATGTCCCGTCACCCCGAAGCATTGCACGAATCAGTCTGCGATTATTTGCAAGTTAACGTCATGGCGACCGCCAGGTGATGAGTGGGTGGAACGGAGAAAACTGACAAGATCATTTATTACGCTATTACCACACATCGGGCGACTCGCTTAGCGCTCATAACAGACATCGTTCATCGTGCTAGACAGCAACGCAAGTCATCCTCATCCGCTACTCGGTCAATTTACACAAAGATAGATAATTCATGTTTTGCCTTACTTTTCAAAATGACTAAGTTCGTGCTGGCTTCGACAGATATCGCCTTATACAGTAGGCGGGTTCAAAAATTAATTTGAACGAGTGTAATCACGTTTACATTCGTTTAAATATCAATTTGCACGTTGTTTACACGAATTAATTCGTGTAAATGCCATTCAACCGAGTTAAACGGAAACGACCCATTTTCATTGTGCAAATGCACGTGCAACGAAAATTGACGTGGAAAAAAGTTCAATTTGCCGCCATCTTGAATCCTCGCTTCATATGTTAGTAGTAACAACGTGCATAATACTCAGAATTGTTGCTATCTAATGTTACTTTTGTTGTAAAAGAAAAGCAGGATGATGCAAGAATGATGTGCTTGCTAAGGAACATCTGCTCCATTGCTCAAGTACAGCTGGGAATTGTATGTAAATTTCCAGTGTAAATGCATATGAAACTTTTTAACTCAAAAAGTCAGTCGTGCAACTGACATTTTACACGATCAATTGCACTAGTCGTTCAGTGCAAAATCATTTCCGAACCCGCCTAGTGAAACCTATCCAGGCGACCACCTCCTAAAACGACACATTTTTGTGGCATGGGACAATCTCGCTTAATATTCTATGCTGGCTAGAATTGCGTTTCAGTCTTGAACCCATTTTTGCCCTAATCTATAAAATATTAATAGAATCATCACAAATCGTCTAAATAAACAACACCGGGTCTACATAAAACGTTTACATACAGTTCCTCCTCAAATAACGGTACTACTGTACGAGTTTAGTGTTTATTAAATGTTTTTGGTCAAATGTGTTTGTTTGTGTCAGATTTAATATAGGTCAAATTTAGTTTCATTAAGTCAGATTCACCATGGCCTAAGTTGCCGCTTGCATCTATAAACTTAAATAATTAACTCTCTCTCGTCCTCAAATTCACCATCAAATAAGCACAGACCACCTTAACCAATATCATAAAATAAAATCCAATTTTTAAGCTTATGTGCGGTCGCAGCTATTAAGAATCGCAGAATGTTAGAACATGTTGCAGGAACCCATCTTGTGCAAATGCCCTCCAGATTGTTGTAAAATAAGCTCGGTACTGCTAAAAGCTCACAATTTCACCTTTCAAATTTGTTGTCATCATTATAAAGAAGCAGCTGCTTCTGCATCTGCTACTTGTTCTCGCCTCTTCTCGTTTCGTCCTCAATTGCTTTTGCTTTTATCGTTGGATGTCTACTTATATTCAATAAGCCATCCGGGTAATTTTTATTTAAATTGTAATGCATTTAAATCTTCTTCCATTATACTAACATTCGATTTGACTTCAATCAAACCTTCATTTTCATTCTAACTACCAAAGTCAAAATCATCCATTCCAACCAATCAATACTGTAAATGCAACAATCAATTAATTAGAGAAAGAGGGAGAATAGGGTTTACCGGCGTAAGCGGCTGCTATGGCCTGTATGGCCATTAACTAACAACAAAAAAAATCTGACACAAAAAACTTAAATTGACACACAGAAACTGACTTTAAAACTAACGCCAGAACATGTTAAACAAACAACATTAAACCAAATCAAACTATATATTCTCCAAAGCTTAATAAAACGAATCACAGAAGAGACACTATTGACAATAGTCAAAAACATCGAAAAACAAAAAAAAAAAACAAAAAAAAAAGAAGAGAACAAGAACGAAAATAAGAAAATCGAAAAACAGAAAACAAGAGCACGTAGTAAAAATGTGTGCAACTGAAAGTTGAACACCATCGGCTGCACAAATCGGAGGAGGATCGGAGACATTAAAAAGCCATGCGTCAATCTGCAATGACCAATACGTAACCGATCAATTAATTAAAAAACTTTTTCTTTTATTATGAAATAGTCACAGGCTGCATTCGAAAAGTGAAAAGTGATTTAAACTTGTTGAAAATTGTGTTTAATCTTCTTTTTTCCTTTTGTACTGAAAAGTCTAATTTAAGTCTTCATTAGACGTATGGAATTGCTAATTAAAAGACAAATGTGGTCTTTGCAAAACGTACGACTCAATTCAGCACATAGCCAGTTGTGGCGTCTAAAACAGTTTAGCTTAAGTATGAAATGTGTTTGAACGCCGACATTGTGTCACTAAAAATCTTTCAAATAAATCAAAAATACAATAAATGGCATGGAATGTCTCCATACCTTTAGTAATGTAGAAAATCCATTTCAGTAATCTATGGTTTAGTTAAATGTATTTGCGGATGCACCTTTAAAGATTAAAGGTAATCCCTAAAAATCCAAAAAAACTCAAAAGTGAAAAAAACAACATATTTTATCATATTATTATTATGTCTTATTTACTTATTAATATATGGCAATTAATTAGCAAAACTCACAAGTCAGTGCTGATGTGTTACTAGCACTGGAATTACAGAAACTTATAATTTTTAAACTACTGTACAAGTATAGTGTGAGTGCATGGTAGTAAACAAAGACCACATTGTAGTAGATTGTAGTTTTTGTAGTGAAACAAACATGAAACCAGCATCATCAATAAGGATCAACTAACCAAGACAGCAACAAAAGGTTTCAATAAAAAAAAAGTCGTTCGAATCTAAAATTCTTCATTTTTGTAAACACACAGTTCATAGTAAATACAGAAAAACACCCAGAAACACCCAGCAAAAGCCATAAGTTAATAAAACTTCTAAATTCAATGCATATCATCACTTCAATCAATAATTGTTTACAATAGCAATTTATGACATGCTAGTTTCAAAAGGAAATTTTTTTTTATGATCTCATTTAAAACCATAGTGACCAATAACTGATCATCAAGTGCTTTCAATCATTCACTGGTCTTCTTCAGGGGTTCACTCTTCAGTGCAGCAGTTGTCTTAAATGAAAGATAAATGAGTATGATGATCACAATTTAATTTTATTTTGAAACTAGAATATCATAAAATGCCATTGTAAACAATTACCATTTACTACCGTATACCCTTGAAAAGAACGGCATGCCGGATAATGGTGAGTCAGACCAGGGTGCCGGATAATTCAAATTTTCCGGCATTTTGTCCATTTGATTTTTCATTGACCAGTTATCTACTTGTCAAAAACTGGTCAGACTCGTAATTACCGGCATGCAGTTGTTTCAGAGGGAATATGGTAACAGTTAATACAGATATTACTGTATCTGGTCATAATTGAGACTGAAAAAAAGAAACAGTCAAGAATCAAGAATAAGTCATTGACTGGGATTCAAACCCCACATATCTCCTGATTGCCGGTCAGGTCTCAGGTGCACTTCCAATTTGGAATATTCACTACGACATTTGTGTTTACAAGTTTAACTCCAACCTCATTCTTTATTCATCAATCCGTTCTTAATTCAATCTTTTGGAAACTCGATTGCATCATGAGTTAAATCTCACTACTGTAATAGTCAATCATTTCAAATGTGGAGTCAAGCCAAGTAAATCAGCCCATGGAAAGAAGACAGATCCCCAATAGGCTAAGTAAGAAGAAACCAAATCCAAAACTCTAATGCTTAGTTCACACTGAACATGACGTAACGTAACGTAACTTACAAAAATTTTACGTAACTTAAGGAAAGTAACGTATGATTTTGTTTACGCTGTTTGTAGACAGTGAATGTAAATCGACCAATCACGCGATTTCTCGTTTTATCCCGTTTGTAATAGGACAAATAATAATTTCTTAAGTTACGTTACTTCTTACTTCAAAATCGATTTTGAAGTAGGAAGTAACGTAACTTAACAAAATACAACAACCAATGTCTCATTAGAAACGAGATGAAATGAGAAATTGCGTGATTGGTCGATTTACATTTACAGTCTACAAACAGAGTGAACAAAATCATACGTTACTTTCCTTAAGTTACGTTAAATTTTTGTAAGTTACGTTACGTTACGTCATGTTCAGTGTGAACTAAGCATAAAAAGAGATCTGCCTGCTTCTGCTTTCCACGGCTTGCTTTTAGAGCCAACTCCACAGCAATGGCTGTTTTTGGAATAATCTGGCTATTTTTGTTTGAAAAGTAAATGTTTCTGATGGTAGCTACATCTGCCTTTTTATAAGTATTTTTCAAGATCATTAAAAATGTATGATTAGAGTTTTTTCAGAGTTCTCCTGTCTTTGTTGATGGGTGTTCTCTAGGTGTACAACCATAGTAATCTGGTACCCATGCCAGTATCCAGAGGCGAACCTGGAACCAATGTAAGACTCCAGTGTTCTAACCACAAGGCCACAAAAGAACCAATCAACCACAAACACAATACATACCGTAGGTGAATTCGGAAACTAAAACTCGTGAAAAACGAGTTTTGCGTGTGGTTAGTTTTATGTTTGTTTTGTGTATAACTCTGAGTGTGAAAATCTGAAGCTTCTATCACATGACTTGAAGCAGTCATGTGACTTATAAAACAAATGGCGCCTGAACTTCTAGATGCTGCGCAGACGAGTGCGCAATTGTAAGACACAAACTCGTGTCTCGTGAAGCGCTAGAATAGTAGCGTTTCCAAGTAGTAGTTGGCTTAAACCTAAAGTTTCCGGAAATAACGACACATTTCAGGAAAAGAAACGAGGGAAACGCGTGAAACCTGAAGATGTTTTAGTTTCTGAATGCACCTATTGTATTACTAAAAAAAATTGTCATCATACATAAATTTAAAACTCATTTTCATAAAAGCACCAACTAAACAAATTCCAAATTTAAAAAAAAAATAATCCCAATACTTGTACCCCTGTTCCTGTTGAGCGTTGAGCCATCATCCGCAATCCAAAACCGCATCTAAATTGCATTGTCATTATTTGGCCTAATCTTAATGGCTTACTAAATGACGTGTTTGCGCATTATAAAATCGATCGCAAAGTGAACATTCATCTACAATCTTGTGGCATTAGCAATTAAGTACGGCAGAGCAGATGTAACGTAATGTAAGAGAGGAAGAAGAAAAAAAAGCAAGCCCCTCACAAGTCACTATAGTCACTTAGTCAGGTTATAATAGGCCAATAGAGCGATGATGGGTGCGCAGTCCATTTCAATCGGCAAGATACTTGACTCCTGATGGATCTCCTCGCAAGACCCTCGGGCGAGCCATTTTGTACACTGGTAAATGTGGCAACGATTGAGCTCCCTCCATCTTGTCAGGCGGACACACCTATGAACCCATTGCACGAGTGTGAAATTATGAAAACCTTTAGCCGCGATGCGATGCGAAGCGGTAAACATGAGATGCGCGAATATGAGATACTTGCGAGGTCAGAGGTGCTTCACCAACAGAAAAAGGGCGCAACTTTTCATTATTGCCAATCACACAACGTCATTCTGCAAGGCCTTAAAACCCTCCCATTGACCTTTTAGATGATGCTTTAATAAATAGACGGGAAATTGAAATGACTCTCTAATGAATACTTTGTGTTTTGCACATCTTAAAAAAAAAATAAAATTAATCAATAAAAACCCTTTTGTTTCAAAGAAAGAAGTATAAATAATTTATTTGCAGGATTATTGAAAAGTATAGAAGCTACAACAATGGTCACACTGCATCAGTGTGGCTAGAATTAGACTGTCTATACCCACGAAACAAGAACATGTCTAAACAACATTCAGAAAAAAACATTAGAAATGTTGATTCAATATTAGAATGTCATTTTTTATCAACATTTTTTCAACATTCAAACATAACATTAGATGTTGATTTAACATTAAATGAATATTGCATATCAACAACCGATAATTCCACTGTTTGATTGTTGTTTCAGAGTGCTGATTTAACATCTAACGGATGCTGTCTATGAACACAACATTCAACAACTGATCAACGTTCAAAAATGTTGATTCAAAATTAGCTCGTTTCATGGGAATATGACACGAACATGACAAGATGTTGATCTAACAATAAACGAATGTTGCATTTCAACAACCGTTTTTCCCATGAAACGAGACAATGTTGAATTAACATTTTTGAATGTTGATCAGTTGTTGAATGTTGTGTTCATAGACAACATCCGTTAAATGTTAAATCAACACTCTGAAACAACAATCAAACAGTGGAATTATCGGTTGTTGATATGCAATATTCATTTAATGTTAAATCAACATCTAATGTTATGTTTGAATGTTAAAAAAATGTTGATAAAAAATGACATTCTAATATTGAATCAACATTTCTGATGTTTATAAAAAATATATTCTGAATGTTGTTTAGACTTGTTCTTGTTTCGTGGGTATCGTCTGGATGTGTGTCGAGTGACCAGAAGATGTAGAAAAACCCGAGTGAAACTTGGAGCATCTGAGGTAATGGAATGAGATGAGTGTTTTTGAATAAGTCTGTACGGTACGTATCTGTATTTCATTTTGGTATACAATCAACAAATCCCCTCAAGAAGATTCCATAAAAGATGAAAAGATTAAATGAGTAATCTCATTCCCTCTCTCGGTAGTTCATAGGTTAACATATAAATTAGAAAAAGAATTAAATACTGCGTATACGTTTTAAAATATCACTGTTGCAAAACTGTCCAGGTAATGACGATTTATACCTTTTAATACTTGTTTCATATTATTTTATGCGCACAAACCAAACAGGTGTTATTTATTTTTGCCACAGCACTGCAATCATACCGTTATACTGTTTACTAGATATAACAGAGTTTGCGGCAGATACTTTTCCCTTATAATTATAACTTTTTTTATGGTTATAAATAGTGATACACAAAAGAAAAAAAGTCCAGTTTGTAGTACACAGTTTAGAAAAGCAAGTAACAAAAACTGGACTTAATTTTTTTTCTGTAACACTATTTACTAGTATAACCATAAAAAACTTATACCGTATTCCGTCGGAAGAACGGCATGCTAATGGAGAGTCAGGGTGCCGGATAATTCGAATTTTCCGGCATTTTGCCTATCTGATTATTAATTGACCAGTTGTCTACTTGTCAAAAACTGGTCAGACTCGTAATTACCGGCATGCCGTTGTTTCCGAGAGAATACGGTAATTATAAGATAAAAAAAAGTACCTGCCGCAAATTCTATATATTCTCCTGTTATTTGCACACCATTCTACAATTTATATTCACCTTAGCCCAGAATAAAATCTTATTCGGAAAGAACACAGAACCGCAGCCACCATTTGCTAAAATTCCTGCTTCAAACTACAAGTAGATAGTAACGGCACTGAATCTCCTCAAATTCAACTACACGACAACACAACAACAACAGAAATTACAAAAACATAAACATTGTTGGCAGCCATGTTAATTTGTAAATGTTCCTCATTTGAACAATGTTTTAGAAGATTTTCTAAAAACAATACAGTTTATGCTGTGCGGTCCGGACATAGGAAGGGTCCCAAAAATATGTCTGGTGCACAGTGTTGGACCCACAGAGGTGCCATTCCCACAAAACAAGAACATGTCTAAGCAATATTCAGAAAATATTTTTTATAAACATCTGAAATGTTGATTCAATATAAGAATGTCTTTTTTATCAACTTTTTCAACATTCAAATCATAACATTAAACGTTGATTTTACATTAAACGAATGTTGCGTATCAACAACCGATATTTCCACTGTTTGATTGTTGCATCAAAATGTTGAAACAAAATCTAATGAACATTCATTCCACTGTTTGATTGTTGTATCAATATTTTGATACAACAATCAAACAGTAAAATTATCGGTTGTTGATATACAATATTCGTTTAATGTTAAATCAACATTATGCTATGTTTGAATGTTGAAAAAAATGTTGAATGTTTTTCTGAATGTTGTTTAGACATTTTCTTGTCTCGTGGGTTAATATGGATTGTCCTATGTCCAGGCGCAGAATTTGTCCGGACAATAAAGCTGTCCGGATGGCTCTATGTCCGGACCGCACAGCATACACTGCAATGTTTTAGAAGATTAACAGAAACTTGTTTATTTGCTAGAACATTTCAAATAAAGCCAGACATAATTTCTACAAGTTAATCTTATAAAATTTGTGACCTAGTAGTGATAAATGGCCCATTTATCACTACTAGGTCACAAAATAGCGAAAAAATGACGAGAAAATAGCGCTAATTAGCGCAAGCGAACCAACTAGTGACTATGATTTCCGTTAAATAGCGCCAGCGGAACAACCAGCCAAAAATGACTAGCGATGTCAAACTTGTAAAATAGGTGTTGTCGTAACTACTTTTTTACCGACATTATTTAATTGCATCTCAATACCTACCAACTGTATAACTGATGAAAGAAGACCCGGTGCAATTTGAGCACTATGCAAATAAACTTGATCCGTCAAGTAGAAATAAGATGACGAGACAGATATAAAAAAAAATAATGATATCTTAATGTTTATTACATCAATTCTGATGAAGCCGACAGCGGGGGCCCATCAAAAATGAACGAAACTCGCCAATAACCTTTGACTCGAACGAGCCAATTGCTGGCGGGCGAACATTCAAATGTTAAAAATATTTCTATATCTTTATTTAGAAACGACAGCCAGAACTGAGAATAAATATAATCTGCGCAATCCGATACGCAACTCAATTCGCCAGGCGAGACAACTGGTGTCGTGTGTGTTCCTGTCAATCACACATCTGTCACGGCTGTCCTGCCTCTAATAAATTAGACCGCGCCGCACACACATGGGGTTCGTATAGTGCAGTTTGTCAATTTACAACGCAGATTATTACAATTTTGGATGGAAAAATAAATCGTCAATTTTAATTTTTCTTTACTTCTTTATAATAATAATAATTTAAAAAAAAAAAAAAGAAGAAGAAAAAGAAAAAAAAAGTAATTTATTCTTTAATTTATTTCGCATTAGACCCCCAGACTGTTTTTTAATGCAATTCGAGTGAAACTCTCAATTGTAATGATGGTAAAATTCAAACAAGGCGACGACACTAATAAAAACACGAGCCGTGTTTCAATGTCAAATTTGCTTTAATTCATGAAGATAATTATAGAGCAAATCTGCCGCCAACCAACAACGCAATAATGCGGGGAAATTTCCTAGGGAAAACGGGTCTGACAAGTCAATGAATTTATCACTCAAATTCCCCCTATATAACATGTTAGTAAAAAAAAAAAAAAAAATTAATAAATATTCGAGTGAACATCAAATATAGCACAAAAATAAATTTGCCATTTTTCATACTAATCTATGTAATAATAATAATAATTATAATAATAATAATACCTAATTCTTCTTCTATTATATACTCATCATATAATAATAATAATATTTTTTTCGCTCGAATCCGTGCAATGGTGTTCTTGTTTCGCCATTGTTATCATTTGCAACAAACCCTGCTCTGCATCCATTCACTACCCACTGGAGTAGCTAATGGCTCATTAGCAGTCGTTCTGCGTGATCAATATTGTCATAAAACGTGCTGATTGCAGTCAATTCCACGTCAAACACCTATAGCAAAGCTTATGTGTATGGAAACGGCAATTGCGATTAAAGGTATGCTCAACCTTTCCAGTGTCATATAATCAAATTTAATCGTGCGTCGAACATATAAAGAAACTAACGGTTCAAACTAAAGCACTGAAACTAGTGCTAGTGCCACTGCCACCATCGAAAATTAACTCTTCTATTATTTACTAATTATTTACTATTTACTATTTATATTCAGGATGAAAGCCTGTGCGGGATTTTGGGCCATTGGAGCCAAGCAAGGAGCACAAGTCTTTCTTGCATTTGCACTGAGAACTTATTTTGAGAAACTTCAGAAAACTCAGTTACAGGCAGCTGGCACATATACTAGTAAAGTCTGTTTGGCTATAACTTTGGAGTAACTCGGATTGGTCGTGGCAACTAACCATTAACTGGTATTGCATGTAACAAAGTAGTTCTAAACCGGTCAAAACCAGTCGTCAAATGTTCGACCGGATCATCTATTTATCCAAGATGGCGGTTTCGCACGGTTCGACCGGGCCATCTATTTCTTCAAGATAGCGGTTTTGCGCGTTTTATTCAAAAATAACGCAGTGGTCTTTACTTTCATTGGTTACTGACAGACATGTGACTTTAGTAGATGCCACAAAGCCAGTATTCGGAATCGGACAAAAATGAGAAATAACTGTGATTCCATGATGCTTGCTTAAGGTTTTATTGGTTCATTGAATCAAGCGTCTTTTAAAACCCATCATTTAAAATCATTTGTTAGAAATTTTTTGAAAAATATTAACAGGTTTAAAAAACCCTATGTTCAAGTTGTGAAAACGAGCAGACGACAATATGAAAAAGTGAAAGATAAAAGCGAGACCAAATCGAAAATTTGCGCGAATGTTACCAGTTGTGACGTAGACTCTATGTATTTAACATGGGGAATACCAACCGTGTCGTCAGAAACAGAGCCCTTCCAGCAGCGATCAACAATGTCCCTCACCAAGCGCTGTTCGAAATACAAAATAATTTTTTTAAAGGTGGGTAGAAAACTTTAAAAAATTTGAACATAAACAACAATATTTATCCCACATTGCACAGGTAGAACAGCAGTTCTCAATAGAAGAATTAAAATCTAGAAAAAGAAAGTGAAGGAAGCAGAGAGAAAATTCCACCTGTAATCATTAGGTGCATTCAATCCTGAAAAGAAAAAGTCACTTTTCCTTATCTGTCTTATGGAAAAGTGACTTCTCAATGAACATACTTAAATTGTTCATGCATTTTCATTTTTATTTGTAATTTTACTGTTTCAACTGTGGAATAAAAATTAGATTTCGTTGATAAAATTGTCTATTCCATCTTGGCTAATATATTTTATGAGAATCTGCTAGAAAAAAGATAAAATTTGTGAAAAATGACGAAAATGGGGTACGGACATGACCGAACATCGCGGCCGACGTAGGTGCACGTTCCGCGGCCACAATGTTCGGTGATGTCCGAAACCGATTTGTCGCCATTTTTCGCAACTCTTACCTATTTTCATGCCGATTTCTCAAAGAATCGTTAAGATGTTGTTTAATGAAGTCCCCACCTACAAAATTGACAGGTTTTATTCACTGAAATTTTAGTTTGGATAGGGAAACATCAACGATCTAACCGCTTCCAAGATGGATGCCACTAAAGCTATTTTTGTTAGCACTGTGCATGTGCAGTTAAAAGAAATGACTTCTATAAGGCAAAGAAGTGAGTTGTGTTTACCTTTTCTCTAAAGTCACTAAGTCACTTCTATAAGGCAAATATGACGTAAATTACGTCATATTTGTTTTTTAAAAGTCATTTCAGGCAAATAAGTGACCTTTCTTTTCAGGATTGAATGCACCTAATACTAGGCAAAGTACCACTGAATGAAGGTCTGCCAAAAATTTCCGTGGTTCATTATTTAAAAAAAAGTCTTCTTTTCTATCACCAATGATTGGGTAGGTATTAAAAAGATAGAATAAAATAAAGAAGAAATGGCAATTTTTGTGCCTATCTGATAAAACTTGCATCGGGCTTTTCGTTTTTTCCCCCCCATTTTGTGTCCACTATTCAAGTACTTACCATAAAAAAAAATATTCACCCGAAAAACATTGAAAACATTAAAATTCTAGAAATAATCATTTCGGGCATCAACTGAAAGAACACTTAGCAAAATAATGAAATAAAAGCTAAAAAGCCATAAGGAAGTCATTTCAATTCTGTTAAGATCACTAAAACACTTACAAGTAGTGGCACTACGTTTTGCAGTTCACTGCATTACAACAATGGTATGGTGTGTAGAGTCTTTAAACATGATAAATAAAAGCCATTGAAAAGCGAAGTTAGGATTGTGCAAGTGCTAAATCATGCTCGACGTCGAAGATCATATCATCTTCGACTTCATAGAGTAATCTTTCAGTAATAACGAGAAACTTTTATAGCGTCATTTATTGTAACACTAGTGCTCAAATTACACCGAAGAGTTTTGATTGATTTATTGCAACAAGTGCATTCGCAAAATAACACTAAAACTAGAAAAATCTGCATTTTTCCAAGATATAGAACTGGAGATTTTTTAATTTGAACCTAGCACACAACTAAACACTTGCATTCTACCTTAGATCAGCTTAGATCAATAAATAGCGCCAGGTTTATACAGTATTCCCACGAAACAACGGCATGCCGGTAATTACGAGTCTGAACAGTTTTGGACAAGTAGACAACTGGTCAATTAATAATCAAATGGACAAAATGCCGGAAAATTCGAATTATCCGGCACCCTGGTCGGACTCGCCATTATACGGCAAAGCTGTTCTTTCCGAGAAAATAATGTAATATTACGTGACTGGTCCTGAAAGAATTAAGGATGGAATCACAAATGCTTCTTTACATTGTACCGAAAATATATATTGTGGTAGCTTATTTTAATCCTCTAGTCGAGCCGAGTCAAAAAATCATCGTTTCGTAGCCAAAAAAAATGCGCAACAATACAAAAACCCAAATGTAAAGAATTTTTTTTAAATATTTTACAAGCGTTTTCATTCATTAACAATGGCACGCACATTTTTGGACTACGAAGCGATGATTTTTCGACTCGGCTCAACTAGATGATTAAAATAAAATACCACAATATATACTAAACTCTGTCTAACAATTCGTGCACGAAACTCCTATTAGTTAATAGCCCATGCAATGTACTGAAAGTATAGCTCATTCAATAATATCACAATTGAAATAGTTATACGATATTATGACATCAATAAATGAATCTTTAATCAATGCAGACGCAGTCAATCGATCGATCGATCGAGTCGAACTGACTGAAGCAGTTTAGCTATTATAGTTAAATTCCTTTAAAATACTTCCGTTGTTGCAATTTAAAGCTAAAATAAAAAAATTTTAATCGCGCGACCATAAGTTTTTCCTTTTTAGCTATATCTCGCGCACCTTCTCACCCATTAAGCCATTACGTAAATTAAATAGTGAATCCATTCTAACTGAACCTCTGCACAGCACAAGTCCGCTTCTATTTGCGCATGACCAGTCATGTAAAGCGTGAAACCTAGGTCAAACAATCGTTTAGTCTTTTTTATTTCTTTTTATTGCAATGCTTACTGAACTCGTATACAAGTTTTCAGACCTTCTCTCCGACCGCTTGTAAATCAAAAACACCCCTAACTCATCTTTAAAAAAATAATTTACAGACCTTGAAAAGACACACCCATCCTTAAAAGGACATAGCTGGTGTTTCCCAGCCAATCGGAATATGTATACGGAACATGATTCGACGAGCAATTAAGAAAAAAGACGAAAAATTCGAATCTGGATCCGTCCCTGACTACAGTTCACTTAATCTATGGAATAGTTACGCTGGGCGCAGACATGCAGCGATTTCGCATCGCTTGGCGTTTTTGCCTTGCGATTCGCAACAGAAATCGCCTCTGCTACAGCACGAAACTGAGAAGCGAACTTTTTTGCATTGTACTGAAAAAATAAGATACCACAATATATTCATATATTGTGGTATCTTATTTTAATCCTCTAATCGAGTAGAGGTGAAAAATCATTGTTTCATATCCAAAAAATGTGCCAACAATACAACCCAAATGTAAATAAATGGTTTTAATATTTTATAAGCGCTTTCGTTTGTTAACAATGGTACGCACATTATTGGACTCGAAGCAATGATTTTTCGACTCAGCTTGACCAGAGGATTAAAATAAGATACCACAATGTATACTTTCAGTACAATGCATAGGCCATTAACCAATGGGAGTTTCGTACACGAATTGTTAAACAGAGTTTAGGTGCGAATCGAGAAGTAATTGTTTGTTCTAATTGTATAGTTATAACGTCACGTCAACAAATATTATGGGACATAGTTCCAAAATATTGTTCCAAAATGGTGTCTGTTTAATAATCCGTTATGCTTTCCCTCTGTTGTAAAAATTAAGGACCAATAAGAAACTTTGTTTCCATGACAACTAAAGAGTTATACAGATTAGTTAGCAGAAGTTATCCAATGTAAAAGTAAAAAAATTTAGCTTATTACGTCATTACACCAACACCAAACCATTGTCAACAGTTTAAGATAACATAACACTATATACAATATACAAAAGAGCCATCTCTTTTTAGAAATCATAAAAATTGCAACAATTTCAATAGATGTACTGTCCCAAAACCGCTGCCCCTACTCTATAAGCTACTGCTTCATTGTATTACTTTAAAAAGAGACAGTATCGTATAAACTCCCATTAGTTAATGACCTATGCATTGTACTGAAAGTATATATTGTGGTATCTTATTTTAATCCTCTAGTTGAGCCGAGTTGAAAAATCATCGATTCGTAGTCCAAAAATGTGCGTGCCATTGTTAACGAACGAAAACGCTTGTAAAACATTACAAAAATTATTTACATTTGGGTTTTTCTATTGTTGCGCACATTTTTTGGCTACGAAACAATGATTTTTCGACTCAGCTCGACTAGAAGATTAAAATAAGATATCACAATATATACTTTCAGTACAATGCAAAAAAGTTCACTTTTCAGTTTTCTGCACGAATTGTCGGATAGAGTTTAGGTGGTCTCGCTACTATAACAGGATATGTCACTGCCTCGATATGTGCATAGTGACTTATATATGACATGAGTTCACTTGAAAACTAGGTTGGAGATGAGCTGATGATATTTTTCTATTTTTTATTTTCCGCTTCAACCCCGGTCATCATCATCATCTTGATCTTCATCTTGATCTTCATCTTCCTGGGAATTTTGCCCATGAAGAGCATACGTTTATTCATATCTGCTTCCGAATGATCTTGCAAAACAGTTTTGTTTTGACATTTCCTCCGTTCTTTACTGAGCTTTGAGGTTTTCAATGCACGCATCAATGGCTTTCTTTCTGAAGTTTGCAAATTACATAAAAGACATAAGATGAAGAAAAGGCAAGGGTGTTTTGTCATTTCCACCGAATGAAATATTCAACATGAATAAGTGAAATCAAATAGAATAAATGAAATGTTGAGAGTAAATAGAGAACAGTTTTGTCTCTTGTCATGAACTGACCCAAAAAAAAAAAAAAAAAAAATGAAAATGTAGTCGAAAAGCTGAAATTACATTCTATTCGTGCACGAAACTCCCATTGATTAATAACCTATGCATCGTATGAAAGTATATATTGTGATATCTTATTTTAATCCTCTAGTTGAGCTGCGTCGGAAAAATCATCGCTTCGTAGTCCCAAAAAATGTCAATGTCATTGTTAACGAACGAAAACGCTCGTAAAATATTTTTCAAAATTATTTACATTTGGATTTTTTGTATTGTTGCGCACATTTTTTGGCTACGAAACAATGATTTTTCGACTCGGCTCGACTAGAGGATTAAATTAAGATACCACAATATATACTTTCATTACAATGCAAAAAAGTTCACTTTTCAGTTTCGTGCACAAATTGTTGGTTGTAAGATACGTAGCAAGATAGATGCTTATTGATCTATGATCTAAACCAGGCTGTTTACTGGAGAGAACATATTTCTAAATTGCTGAAAAGCGGCTCAGATCAAACACATTTTTAAATCTATCCATACGTATAAAGAGAGAAAAAAATTCAACTTTATTTCTTTCAAAGTTTCACATTCTTTTTTTCTTTTTCTATACATTTTAATTTTCCTCCTTTCAATCCTTCCACATGGTTAGCGCTGGAATCGAAACGCGATGCAACGCAACGCAACGCGAGGCATAAACAGATGAAAACATTACCCCCGAGCTCCCTCTATAAAAATTTCTTTTTCTTTGAAATAATTAACAAAACTTTTGTTAATTTTAATTAATTCACTGTTCAAACTTTAACTCGATGTTGTTAAAGTTGAAATAAGCGAAGATATAGTGCGCTGCAGATTCAGATCCGAGTTTGAAGTCAAAGGTGATTCGAGTTGTCACTTCATATTTCATAGAGCTACAACATTTTCGAGCCCGAAATTCCTTAGGCCTAATCTGATCAGGCCACATTTTTGCCTTCTTTACGACACGAGCTAGGCCTCTCATTATCAACGTGTTTACATCTCATCTCACCCTTTCATTTCCTTTCCGTTCCTTTCCACTCCTCCTCCACCATCTACATCTCTCCCAACTAATCATCCAGTCCAGTCAGCCATCTTAGATTTCGTTGCGTTGAGAGAGAGAGAGAGAGAATGGCGTGCATCTGCTCATCAGCCTGCTAAAAATGCTCCCTCAATTGTTTATTTAAGAGTTTAATTAAAGAAACCGACATGTGTTTGTGTTGGGATTAACGTTGAAAAAATAAACTGTTTTTCACATTTGCTTACATTTTTTTTTACATTTATTGATTCCCTCGAGAGAGGGAGATAGAGAGAGTGTAAAAATAATGCTGCACAGTGTCTAGTTTGACTCGTCTCTTTTGGTCATTAGATGGATGAGGCTGCTGCTTTGGGTGTATTGTTGCTAGTAGACAGAATTAGTTAAATAGGCGCCATTTTGTCCAGACGCTGTAGTGGATTGAGTGGTAATTAACGTGTCAACGAGTGATTTTAATAAACTTGTCAAGAAGAAATAGAATAAAATAAAATAAAATAAAAAATAAAAAATGAGTTCACAACGTTGTAATTGCGCAACGATAAATTCGCTTTAGCATAAATTTCACTTTACTTCGTTTATTACATTTAACTGGTTTAACCAAATGAGCTAAAGGCATTTCCACCGCGACGGATCTAATTTGAAATTTGAATTTGACTAAAAAAATTCGAATTTCAGTTTTGTAATCAATGTATCAATCAGTCGCAGAATACTTGATATTAAAACGCAAAAAATAAAAAAAAAAAAAAGGAATATTATTTGAAATACAATTTTCAACTCCTAAAAGGTTATCAAGAATCGAAATATTCAAAAACAATAACAAATTAAAAAAAAAAAAAATTGCACAACCATTATAGATGAACAAACCCAACAAATTGTAGAAAATTCCGTTTTCAGCTTCGTTGGATTACACAGTAAAGCTGGGTTCTCACTTTTGATTTTTCCGCTTTATCGCGCGAATTCCGCGCGGAAAACTGACGTCAAAATTGCGCTATTTTTAAAATTGAAAATTTTTCTAGGTTTTTCTGTGTTTTTGCTGCATGTGGAAACCTAGAAAAATTTTCAATTTTAAAAATAGCGCAATTTTGAGGCAAAATAAGTTTTATAAAACCGCAAAACGCAATAAAATCGTGCGATTTTACCACAAGTGAGAATCCAGCATAACATAAGATAGTATAACAAGAACCTAGATATTTTTATCTCAGCCTATAATAAACTCAATTGTTTTGCAAACTATATTGTCGTATAAATTGTTAGCATTTAGCTGTGGGCAAATATTCTTGTCTTGTTGAAACAATCCATCATCGACTTCCTCTCCTCACCCTTATCTGGGACTATGCACTTTTTTTTCTATCCCTCCCCCTACCTTTAAAGCTTAAATTTTAAAGCTTGTTGCATTGAATATAAACGGCCACTAATAAGGATTAAACACATCACGCAAAATGATGTTTCGAGCGGGTCTGTTTAAAGTACAAATAACACTTGATTTTCCTCCATCCCGTGTTAGTGCATCCTTCCACCTTATTAAAACATCCAGGTAATAATGATAATAATAAAAGTCAACATCTAAACTCTATCCAACAATTCGTGCACGAAACTGAGAAGTGAACTTTTTTTTGCATTGTACTCAAAGTATATATTGTGGTATCTTATTTTAATCCTCTAGTCGAGCCGAGTCGAAAAATCATTGTTTCGTAGCCAAAAAATATGCGCAACAATACAAAAACCCAAATGTAAATAATTTTTTAAAATATTTTACGAGCGTTTTCGTTCGTTAACAATGGCACCCTCATTTTTGGACTTCGAAGCGATGATTTTTCGACTCGGCTCAACTAGAGGGTTAAAATAAGATACCACAATATATACTTTCAGTACAATGCATAGGCCATTAACCAATGGGAGTTTCGTGTACAAATTGTTAGATAGAGTTTACCTGTTACTATTCTCTCTTTCGCATTACATTTTGTCCTTTAAATTGAAAACAAATAGAAGGAGCGCCCTATTAGTCCTATTACATTCTCCTATGTCATTTTTGCAAGATCAATGATCATTAGAAATGATTTTCTTTATAACAAGTGAATTCGGATTTCAAATTTTACATCTTGCCTGATTGACTAAGGCGAAGTTACTGTGGCAAAATATATGTGCATAAAATCATGATCATTTTCACACTTTACACTTGACCTCTAAACTTTAACCCGAGGCAATGCATTAAGCCTAATGCGATTTACAGACTCATACCTTCACATTATGAAATAAAAAAAAATAAAAATAAATAAAAAAATAAAAAAATCATTCCTCACTTAGCACTCGCTATTAACGAAACATTATTTTAAAAGCAAAAACAAATTGACTGATAATAAAACTAAGCTGCTGGATAAAATGGCAGAATGCGCAGAATTAATAGACAGTTTGCGATTTCTAGTACGAGACCGAAAACGAGATTTTAAAACGAAATTTTCAAAAAAATTTTGTTTATTTAAACCTTGTTAATAAAATGTCGTATCGATGTTTGCACGAAACGTATTACATACGACACTTAAATCGGCGGCAGCAATTTTTAGTAGAACTAAACTCCGTTTCCAAAACATTGCAAAAAATTCCCATTGGCTAGAGCCTTTTCCCAGCAATTTTTTAATGCACTTAAAAAAATAATTCGAAAAATGACCATAAAAGAACATAAACGAACATAAACGAACATAAACGAACATAAACGAACATAAACGAACATAAAACGTTGTATTAATGTGCAAGCAAACAGGCTTCAACCAATGGGAGTTTCTCACAATGTTTTGGAAACAGAGTTTAGCACGAATTAAGCCTAAGTATTGGGCTTGTGGTTTGTGCGGTGTTTGACTGATTAAAAAACTGGCCTGAGATAATGTAATTGACACACTTTTACCAAAATTGCAGCTGAAGCGAAAAGAAACTGGCGGCAGAATTTCTCGACAATTGTTGTAATTCTATGCAGTGCGCATGTGCAAATGAAGTCGTATACACAACAATTTGGATTGAGATTTTTGAAAAATCTCGATCAAAACCTTTCAAACGAAAATACACGTGACGACGTTATTTCGTAACGAAATAAATCTCATATGAGAAATCGCAAACTGTCTAATGCTTAGTTCCCACTTGGCAGAAATTCCGACAGAAAATTTTCTGCTGTGCAGAAAAGTATGTTTTTCGGTCGTTGTTTCTCACCTGCGGACTGAAAATTGGGCAAAAAAGTGCAGAAAAGTAGAATTTAAAAATGGATGCCAGCTAAGGAAGGCAATTTGTAAACACTGCTGCTTTCTACACTCAAAATTTTCTGCAGCAGAAAATTTTCTATCAAAATATCTGCCAAGTGGGAACTAAGCATAATAAAGTTTATTATCAAATTATCATTTATTTTTGAATTTTCCTTCCAAGTAGAACTAAAAAGCATGCTGTGAGAGACTAAAATAAGCCTAGATATCGTAACCCTAGCCCAAGCCCCACCAATTAGTAAAGGATGACAAATTCTTCGTTGATTTCCGCCCAACAAGTCTTCGTATTGCATTTCAACCATATGTCGAGTCGGATCGGTTCCCATGTGGCAACCGGCAAATAGCAAACTTTTTTCCTTCCCGCTTCGAAAAACAATTTCATTTCCCCCCAAATATTTCACACGTGTGACGTCATCAACGCCCTAATTTATGGCTTGGCTTCCTCGTACAAACATGTGATTAGTGAGCGAACTGTGTCGTCTTCATTTGGCTCTCTTTGCTATCACAGAATGCAATTTGGAAAACTGAAAGCAAAAAAACAAGGCTAATTATTCCCCTCTCATCTCATCTCATCTGCAAACGCTGACACCTGGTGCTGAGAAACGTGTCGTCATCAGGAAACATAACTGATTAATTTCGCCGATAACATCGAGACGAGGAAACAACAACAACAGACAACATTCGAAATTTTCATCAAATTATTACTGTGTAAGGGCTAATTGAAAATGAAGCCCTGCTGTTTCGATTTTCTTTAAAATTTCAATAGAGGGTTTGCGCAGATCACAAAAACGTACGAACGCATGAACGTACAAATGTATAAATTAGAAAGTTATAAGTTTTACAGATGGACGAGTCTGCTGATGAGATCTTTGATGGTCGAAAGCACTGTGAATAATTTGGGAAAATAGCATGTCTGTATAATAAGTAGTGAGAAATTGAAGAAATTTTATTTTATTCTATTTAGATTCAAAGTAATGACGACTATTAATGAACGTTTCTTGAAAGTATACGTTTGTACGTTCATGCGTTTGTACGTTCATACGTTTGTACGTTCATACGTTTGTACGGTCATACGTTTGTACGATCATACGTTTATACGTTTGTATACGTTCATACATTTGTACGTTCATACGTTTGTACGTTCATGCGTTTGTACGTTCATACGTTTGTACATTCATACGTTTGTACGGTCATACGTTTGTACGGTCATACGTTTATACGTTTGTATACGTTCATACATTTGAACGTTCATACGTTTGCACGTTCGTACGTTTGCACGTTCGTACGTTTGCACGTTCGTACGTTTGCACGTTCGCACGTTCGTACGTTCGTACGGTCGCACGTTCGTACGGTCGCACGTTCGCACGTTCGTACGTGTACGTTCGTTTGTACGTTCGTACGTTCGTACGTTCGTACGTTCGTGCGTTCGTGCGTTCGTGCGTTCGTGCGTTCGTGCGTTCGTGCGTTCGTGCGTTCGTGCGTTCGTGCGTTCGTGCGTTCGTGCGTTCGTGCGTTCGTGCGTTCGTGCGTACGTGCGTTCGTACGTACGTTCGTACGTTCGTACGTTCGTACGTTCGTACGTTCGTACGTTCGTACGTTCGTACGTTCGTACGTTCGTACGTTCGTACGTTCGTACGTTCATACGTTCGTACGTTCATGCGTTCATATGTTCATGCATTCATACGTTTACGTTGATATGTGATGAGTGTTTTGCGCAAGCTAAAAAAAAGATCAACGTAACACACGGGTATGGTCGTGGTTCCTTATTTTGACGTCCACAGCCTCTATTGCCTCGTCCTCGGCCCCTACTGCGTCCTGGGTCCGTCATTTTAAAGTTTGTTTGCAAATGGCGGCTTGCAAAAACGGAAGCAAGCCGATTGCTTTGTTACACGCATGCGCATAACAATACGTTCATACGTACGGCAGTCAATTTTAAAACATATCGACCAACGTATCATTTTTACATTGATCTATACACATGTATCAACGAATCTATGTATAAAACGTACGTTCATACGTTGATACGTTTGTGCAAATTTCAGTTGCGCAAATCCTCTTTTTACCGGTATCTCAGTAATGTGTTAGCTCCTTTTATTTAAATTTTAACACTTGATTACTAATTTATTACGTTAGCCTCGCCATGCCTCGCGCTTGCTTACTCCTAATTAATCATTCATTGCACTTTATCATCAACTCTAATCCGTAAGTCGCATTTAAACGTGTCCAACTGTTTCATATTGTAGACTCTTGATCCCAGTCCCCCGATCCCCATGCCTTAATTCGACTCATAAATTGTCTTTTTAAAAGATAGCCCACATTGCTTCATATCGTACATCGGAACCTTAAATTAAGCCTCGCCCCGCCCCGCCCCGGTTCGGTTCGGTTCAAAATTTTAAAAATTCACTTCTTCCTTTTAAAATATTACTACTCATTAAGAGAGAAAAAAGGGTGGTTTTCTTTATTTCTGTTAAGGAAACACCACGTGCACGCCACCTGGTGTTCCCAGTACCGTATCATGGGCTCATGGCGTAAAATTGGGTCCACTTCCGATGGCTATTGGAGTTCGGTTTAACAAGCATGTAAAAAGTAATCCATTTGGATTTTTCCCCGTTCTACATTCTTTTCCTCAATTTCAACTTTGTCACATGACACCACCCTGACACCGCAGATGGTTGAGAGGTTGACAAGCATTCGACCACTTCAATCTCGCCACGTTAATAATAATCCGTTAACTTAATGCTTCATTCTCACTTGGCAGAAATTCTGGCAAAAAATTTTCTGCTGCAGAAAATTTCTAGTGTAGAAAGCAGCAGTGTTTACAAATTGCCTTCCTTAGCTGGCATCCATTTTTAAATTCTACTTTTCTGCACTTTTTTGCCCATTTTTCAATCCACATGTGAGAACCAACGACAGAAAAACATACTTTTACTCAAAATTTTCTTCAGCAAAAAATTTTCTGTCTGAGTTTCTGCCAAGTGGGAACCTAGCATAAAGGGTTTACGACATCAAAGAATTATATGACTGTTCAATGTTCGCTATCTCTAAAAGTAGGTTCTCACTGCGCACAACGTAATGCAGCGCAAGGAAAAAAACGCAGTTGCAACACAATAATGTCTGTTCACACACTATTTTGTGTGTGAACAGGACTAAAACTTCACTTGTTGCATAATGCTTAGTTCCCACTTGGCAGAAATTCTGGCAGAAAATTTTCTGCTGCAGAAAATTTTCTAGTGTAGAAAGCAGCAGTGTTTATAAATTGCCTTCCTTAGCTGGCATCCATTTTAAATTCTACTTTCTGCACTTTTTGTCCACTTTCAGTCCACAAGTGGGAACCAACGACAGAAAACATACTTTCTCTCAAAATTTCTGCAGCAAAAATTTACTGTCTGACTTTCTGCCAAGTGGGAAATAAGCATAAATCAGCCAATTGTGATTGGGAGGGGGGAGTCCTGGACACCCAAGTTTCATGGGATCCCAAAACAAACTATGGACATAACCTTCAAAGGGGGGGCCGCATGCGGTCCATATGCAAATGGTCGACATTTTCACA
>JH432058.1:93022-131286 GCA_000239455.1 Strigamia maritima
AAAAATATTTGAAAGCCTGGAAATGTCAGCAGGTGGGCAGGTGAGCAGACAGGAGTGAATTTTGAAGAAATGTGGCCATAGGGGAGATGGGATGGCGGGAGTTCACGATTTAATCTCTAGTCATAATCAGGTATACAGTATATATATATATATATATATATTGGAACCACACCTCCGTTTCTTCACAGGTGAAATCAAGGTGATGCCCCCCACTATCAAACAGCAATGAATGCGCAATAGTGTTAACGTTCAGCCTTGTCCTCCTCCTCTCCTGTTGCACATGCAAATGCTAATACTAATTTACGGCCTGTTTAGCTTTGAGAAATTACCCCAACGGGCCCAACGGGCCCAACTGGGCAACTTCATTCTTCCCATTTCGCCCGGCCCCGAGTGCAGTGAACTTTTTATTCTCGACTATTCTATATCCCTCTTACCATTTTATACTTATTTTGGTCAAACTTGAAATTCTATTTAAAATTAAAAGCCACTTTATTCGTGAGTTATAAACAGTTATGAGTTTGTTCCCTAAAGGGGGAAACAACAAATCACGAGGTTGCATAACATTACCCGTGCCGCGCCGCACGATGGGATGGGATGGGATGGGGGGGGGAGGCATAGAATGCACCGAGAAAACGGAGGAACGGTTGATATTCAGCTAAATGCCTGATGGGGCCCATCACATCACGTCACATCGCATCAAACAATACGAGCGGGACCTTGATTATCCCTAGTGGTGACTGCCCGAGGAGCCGGTCGAATGAGTTAATAACAAGCCTCTAAGTATCGCCTCTTGTCAACTTTTGCAAACGATATAACTTATTTCACTTTTCATATTTTCACCTCGTATACCTTATCTTTATCTCGCCAACATCCCACCATTGTATTTCTCTTGCCAAAAAAAAAAAAAAATTATATCGATTTTCCATCTCTTCTTCTTTTCTTTTTTATTTTTATTAGAGTATATTTCTTTATTCTATTAGAAGTTCAAAATTTCAACATTTCATCATTGTTCACTACATTAAACATTTCCAAAACTTCATTCAAACATGACACAAAAACCAATCCAAATTTTTTCGAAAATTATGTTGAAACTTACGTAAAAGATAATCAATTTATGAGTATAACCAAAATCTCGATTTTCATTCTCGTCTGGAAACTGATTAAATGATTTAGGATATCAGATATTTTATTTTATAGCCAAATAATTTTCGCCATTCCTTAAAATGGCCGAAATATTTTATATATTTTTTTTTTTTAAAGTTACCTTTAAAAAAATTATTTTGTATCCCAAACAGATGATGAGAGCTTGGTGAGAGACATTGTTGGCAGTTGCTGGCTTGGCGCTGTTTCTGACGTCACAGTTAGTATTCCCCAAGTTAAAACAACTGGTAACAATCGCCCGAATTCTCGATTTGGTCTCGCTTTTATTTTTCACTTTTTCTTTCATGTTGTCGTCTGCTCGTTTTCACAACTTCAACATTGGGTTTGAATATTTTAATGATATTTTTCAAAAATTGATGCTTGATCCAATGGACCGATAAAAATGTGATGTAGTAAACCCTTTAAAGGGTTTACGCCATCAAAAATATTATGGCTGAATAATGTTTGTCATTTCTTAAAATGGCTGAAATGATTTTTATTTATTTTTTAAAGTTATCGGAATACCTTTAAAAAATCATTTTGAATCCCAAACAACTCATTCGAGCTTGGTGAGAGACATTGTTGGCCACTGCTGGCAGGGTGCTGTTTCTGACGTCACGGCTAGTATTTCCCATGTTAAATGAATGGGATAGACATCACAACTGGTAACAATCGCGCAAATTCTCAATTTGGTCTCGCTTTTATCTCTCACTTTTTCATATTGTCGTCCACTCGTTTTCACAACTTCAGCATCGGATTTAAACCCGAAAATATTTTTTAAAATATCTCTGAAAAATTATTTTCGGGTTTTAAACAATGCTTGATCTAATGGACCAATAAAAACTGTGATGTCGTAAACCCTTTAAAGAACTATTTGTTTTTCTTCGACCTTCTTTAATACAAACGAATGAAGAAAACTGAGTTTGAAAGCCAAAATATACAAAAAAATAGTGATGTACATTAAAAACAAAAAAGCTAGACTGATCTTTCGGTGAAGGGGAAAATGGTAAAATAGATACTCGTATGTTTGAGCCTAAACACAGTTATTAGACGAGAATAATTATTTTCTAGTGTTGTATTTCCAAGTGCAGATTCTTATCGCACTGTTATTTCCATGGGAAGCATCTCTTAAAAGTTATGACAATTTAAACACAGTACACTACAAGAAAATAAACATACCAATCATTGAAAACCCTATGGAGTATCGACGTACACAAATCTAAGAAATTATTCACGTTTTTTTATTTTAAAATCAGTAAGCTACATACATCATCCGAAGACCTTGAATCCAGCAGATTATTTTTTCTTCACATTTTTTTAAATTTACTGTTTCAAAGTGTGAAGCAAACCTGCTTTTATGTCAGCTAATGTTGCCTCAAGGGGGTGCCCGAGCAGAATGTATTGAAGAATAAATTACCACGACAATTACTGCCATTTCTTTTGATCTGTGTCCATAAGATATTTTTAGGGCCTATCACTATTAATCAACTTACATTCTCAACATTCACGTACTTCAACAATTTCTGAAAATAATTTTTGTTGGATTTAGTATGTCAGTTTCATCTTGTCAGATTTCATATGTCAGTTTCACTTTTGTCAGATTTAAGGCCCGAGTTGCCACTTGCGTCTATAAACCCAATTATCTCTCTCTCTCTCTGAAAATAATTGACTTCGTCCCTATGTGTTTTCAACGTAAAAGACAAATATACTATCAGTCATTAGAACTTCAATGTAGACGAACATTGCCATTTATTTATTTATTTATTTATTTGTTTGTTTAATATGATAAAACACTTTCAAGCTAAGCAACGCAATTACGCAATGCTTGTCAAATGCAGGCCCGCGATGCCCGCTTCGATAACAACCATTTTTAATTGCACGATCGTTTGCGTTTGTGCAGCAATTACTTTTTTTTGTTCCACAAGTTTAGTGAATGCTGATCCGGGCTTTAGTTTTTACAAAAATGCTAATTTTCCGTTGCCTCATCTTGGTCGTAGCTCGGATTTCGCTGATTTTATTACAACCGCTTCGAGCGAACTTCTAAAAGATATCAAACTAATCTTTAATATCTTTTGCTCATTAGATTGCTCTCATTGACGGCAAAATTACTCACTCCATCCCCGCCATCGACAATTTAATACGTCACAGATAATGAAAGATTATGCACTTTTTTTTAAACAGGCATTTTTGTGTCAGCCATCAATACATGTAGGCAATGTCAATGAGCTAAAGTCTTGGCTTTTTAGATGACTGGATTGACTGCTTTGAACGTCCAGTCTTGTGCTCTTGTCATTCTTGCCATCGACGAAGCAAATGCTTTTTCGATTCCACTTTTTCTTCATTTTCTTTTTTTATTATTATTCCCTGTGAAAATTGCAGGATTTTAGATATTTACATTAAAACGCCCTAAAGACCGAAAACAATTGGGACGACCAATGCTGCCTTGCCTCGAGGTCGTTACCAAATGTCCACAAGACTACTTTCAACTGCAGTCGCCAGCTGATATCGATATCTTGATGCTAAATTTGAACTGCACAACGCCAACTGCACACAACGATCGCAAATGCCGATGTATGCTACACCAAAATATAATAGTCCGTTGTCGTTGTCGTAAATCGGGCAATAACAAACACAAGAACATAATGATTGTGTTTTTAAATCCCTTATATTAACTTCACTTTTGTGGTAATGTTTGTTTGTTTGTTTGTTTGTTTGTTTGTTTGTTTGCAAATCTCTAAAAGGCTGATTGACACATTTCCTGTCATCCAATTTGAAACTTGGCGCAAGGACTCGTTGCCGATGACAATGCTCTATTAAATTTAGGGGTTAAACACTCTACCTCCTCCTGTTCACGATGAATTGTATGGTCGGCAACAATCGCCGCAACAACGGCAACAATAAGACAATGATACACCTACGCCTCATTTCAATGGCTCAACCATTATTAAATGTGGTTTGCTAGTGTTACCATAACGAGAATTAGCTGACAATGCATATAAAGCTGATACAAAATGTTACAATACCGAACCTCATTGCTGACTCAATCGCAGCAATGTGTGGTGACACAGTGTTATTACACCAGGCAACAACAGCACAGGACATCGTAATAATGTCTAGTTGTGCGTTTGCATGACTATTGCTCGGTACTCCCTTCTCCCGTGCCGTGCCATGTCATGTGAAAGGTGTCTTCACTAGGACTAATCTCGCTCGCTGCGCTTCGCGAGATTGGTCCCTCTATCGGCAACGTCACCTGTCATGTGGCAGGTTTTTCCAACGGAGTTTAGCTGTGCAGTTGTCACCAGGCAACAGCAGCATAGCAACACCCAAACCTCAGGCGCGTGCAGCGATGTGTCTGTTTGAACGCATATTTAAACCAGTTAAGATTAGGTTAGCCCGCCGAAAGCGTTAGGACTGATCTTGCAAAGCGCGATTAGTTTTTAGGTTTGCAGGAACCATGGTCCCTCCATTGGCATAACCTAATTCCTAACTTCTCCTGTTATGTGACAGGCTTTTCCACTAAGTAATAATACAATTGTCACGTGCCTTCCTATCACGTGAATGAAGAAAGAAATAAAAAGATGCCTTGATGCAATTTACAAATCTTTTGTCTTCAAAAATTACACAAAATACTTTCATACGATGTACTGCGAACTTGACGAATGTCCTACTGTCCAACACCTACTAGATTACCTAAAGGCAGCAGGGTATATGTCATGAGAAAATTCAAGTCCCTGACCAGTGTGTGTGCCCAAAAGCAAAATGCTTGTCAGGGCCAAAAATATCTAAACCAAACTAACGTAAGTTATGCAAGACTAGGGTTTCTCTACCAGTATTTTCATGTCAGTTCATGTGTGTCAATTTTAATTGGCCAGTTTTAATGTGTCAGATTTCTTTTTGTCAGTTAATGGCGTTCATGGCCACAGTAGCCGCTTATGCCGGTAAACCCTATTCTCTCTCACTCTCTACCGGTATGTATTGGTACCGAAAAACCGGGTTTTTCGAAATACTAAACTGTTTTTAATTGAATATTGGTACTGGTTCTGGCCACACATTTATTTTAATGGCTACAAGTGCTATGGTCTAAAAGACATTTGGCATCCGGGTAACTGATTGTACACCAATTTTAGATATTTTGCAATTCCTAAAGATATGATAGCAAGTCGATAAGGCTATTATGACAAATTATTTTAATGGACTGCAGTCTTTAAATGCCCTTGTGTGGCGTCGACCTTCAGTTTATTTTTAAAAATTATTTTTAAAAATACTGTAAAATACCGGTATACCGGTATTAATATCAAAGTAAAAATACCAAATACCGATATTCTCCAAACCATGATGGTTTGATAAACCATATGCAAGATAAATGACAAAGTTTATCACATATTCACCGTGTGATAATCATCTCTGAATAAACTTACCTCGCCTAGCCAAGGCACTGATTCTATTTTTTTTCTTCTTTTCTTTAATTTTTTTGTGAAATTAAGCGCGAGTATCTGTAGCTCCGGTTATCTGCTATCCTCGCATCCATCTCTCCATTCTATCCATAATGAGCAATTAGCTCACACCCTTCATAAATCAAGATATCCCTTGGTCATACATCAAAACACAGATCCCCCTTTCCTTTCGGTATCGAATCAAATTGTTCACCACAAGTATTTCATTTCTCAACAAACCAACAACAACAACAATGCAATATTTTACTAACAAGTAAGATGAATTTTGATTTCTGCTTTTTATTCTTTTAATAAAATTTTATTTTATTTTCTCCTGGAAATTGAAGATCGAGGCAACTCGAGATGATGTTGAGACTAACTCTACTCTAATCTATAAATCAATAGCATCTCATGTTACCCTTACTATACCAAAAAGAGCCGACCTTCCTTCATTCAAACCATTCCTTTTCAATTTCTTGCAATAATCTTGAGACTAAAGCGTCTAAAACAAAAACAAATTCTCGTTTTGAACCATTCCAAAATCCAAATCAGATATTTAAAATAAATTGAATAATTTCATCGAAATAACTGAGATTAACGTCGAGTTCAGATCAGATCAAGAGATATATACATTATATCCTCGTGATATGATAAGAAAACATAAAATGTTGGGCGAAACAGCCAGTTTTCATCATAGCAACAGCAAATAATAATAACTATCTTCGATATACTGTGCCCGAATTGTACTCTCATAGAAAAAGTGTTTCCATTTTACTCCATTTTGTCCCATGGTCAACTCTCACATTTAAAAGAGTAGTAATACTTGAGTTTTGATATTCCATTTCAAAGTATTGTTACTTCAAAAATCTAGTTTTTCACACATCAAACTCTCGTTTTGGAGTACCATTACCTGATTATGGAGTTGGCCACAGGACAATGCATAACTTCAGAAATGGATTAAAATACCGACTTTTTTTCTATGAGTGTAACATTAAAATTTCTAAAAATTAAAACTACCGAGTTTGAGTTTGAATTGTAGCCCGTTCTCAGTATACTAGAATTATTGATAAAGAAAAACCAGTTTTCACTAAATTTACACGTCAGCACTTTTTTTTACAGAGGCTGAAGTTACTGACTGCCTTTTCCTTTGCTTTCCTTTCCTTTCTGATTGCGTAACCTCGCCTTCTACGTGCTATGTGCTACGCTCATTGCTCTCCGTGTGACATCCGTCGCATGTTTCATATCGAATTTCGAATTGCACCGCTAAATGGCCAATTTGATGGCTTCTTTTATCAATTAGATCGTATTGTTGCTTTTATTTTGCTGTCCTACTCAACTTAACTTTGGCATTCTCTCCCAAACCAGATCATTATTGACTCTCAGTTATTTTCTATGATTGTTGACATTGAAGTTTTTTCATTTTTTTTTTTTTTTGTTAACTTGGTTTAAGGATATTTCAATTTGTGATATACTAAATGATATTTAGTTTGCACAATCATAAACCCTCTTGTAAATGGAATAACCCACACCCCACTTACCCAACATACGAAAAAAGCAACAAAAAAAAATTGCAAATGAACTAACGCTTGTAAACACGAATATTCCCATGACAACAGCATAAAATTGTAATTGCAAATTAATTCTAATGAATCTCAAACAAGGCGGAACAGCACTATTTTATTTTATTTCTTTTCTTTGCACGAATAATGTTGAAAATAATTTTCAAACCAGACTTTATGTCAATTAAAAGTGCATAATCAGCTCATCTAATTAACCACAAATTATGCACCTAAAAAAGCAAGAATAAAAAAGCGAAAATTCAATTATTTCAATATTTAAATTATTTACTTAAATGTACTTTAATACACGTACGTACGAGTCGTATTAATTCAATATTTATCAATTTGGCAACTTTGACTGGCCGTCCACCTTGTTCATTTTTTGCTTATTTCATTGTTTGCATAGTCAGACAAATATATCAGTAGCTAAGTGATAGCAATGTACATTTTCGAATGTCAATGCCAACACTATATACCTTGCTATTCCATGGTATGCCGCATACGTACTGTTTGTTATGGTTAGTTCACACCACTCCATAATGCAATGTATTGTAGGTTTAAAATCACCAGCGTAAACTTACGTTCCTACTTCAAAATTGATTTTGAAGTATATGAAGTAATGTAACTTAAGAAATTACAGCAACCAATAAGAAGACAGCTGCTTCTCGAATGAAAAACTAGATGGAATAAGAAATTGCGTGATTTATGTCATGTCCTCCATTGCAAATGCAAACATGGAGCACTGAAGACACAGTAAAACAGTAAAACATTATAAATCTAAAATTGTTTTAGCTTTAATGACTGCAAACGATGTTGGCATGCTCATATCAGATGTAGGAACACTCTCAGTAGCAAGAGATCAACATATTCTTACTGTAAAACATTTTTTTGGGAAAAATTAAGAGATTTTCCCAAATTAATGGTAAAAACCACAGCATCAGCATTGACTTACAATTACTTTATGGTGGAAAAATGATCAAAAATCTGTTTGGATCAATGTAAAAACGTATGGAAACATTGCCAAGACAAATTAAGGCAGTTATTGATGCAAAATATAGACCGCAAAAATATTAAAAGTAAATACTCTAATTTTGTGTCTTAAAATTCCAGTATTCTAATTTTGTGTCAAACACCCACTTCATTTCAGATGGTCATATCTCGGTTATTATTTGAGCTAGAAACGTGATTCTTTGTTTGGAAGACTTCATTTACTTTGTAGTTATAATGTGTGTACAAATAAGTTTGTCAAAAACAATTGATTTTGTTTGCTATTTTCAATTAAAGCTGTCATGTGCGTTTTGGATTCGAATATTCGATTTTGTGATTTGGAGTGTATGCAGTTACATTAGTTTAATTAATCCAAACTGTATTTCAAACTAAAGAGGTGCATTTTGAACCTTTAACCATGCTCAATGGTTACTGGTTGCAGTGACTCAGCCCCATCAGGTTTAACAATCGTTTGAAAATCCAGGTGAACTTTGGTTACCTTACCATTCCGGATGGCATTAACATTAGTCATTAACGTCTCTGCATGTGCAAATACCGTTTATGTGTGTTTTTCATTTTTATAACCATTACTATGATGCTGGATTCTCACTTGCCGTAAAATCGCGCGATTTTATTGCATTTTTCAGTTTTTTAAAACTTATTTTGCCTCAAAATTGCACTATTTTTAGAATTGAAAATTTTTCTAGGTTCCCACATGCAGCAAAAACACAGAAAAACCTATCTAAAATCTCATTCACAGCTAAACTCTTTTTTTTTTTCACAAGTGCATAATGATTGCATAAATTTATTGTATGAGTTGTGTAGCTCAAATAGAAATGATCTCATTTCTAATTGAACAAAGACAAAAGAGTGAGATTTAAAATGTTATTAGTAAAAAAAAAAAGATTAAAACTAAAACTTAAACTGTCAAGTTAACATCCGGTTGTAAAGATTCAACAGTGAATTGCTTATCCAGCTGTTGAAATAATAAAAATCTACCAAGTTTAAAATAGATCTCTTTCAAATTTCAACCTGAACATCTTTATAACCTTTTCTTTTCATTTTTAGTCTAGACCTAACGTTATAGTCAATACAATTGACTATAACGGTAGGTCTAGACTAAAAATGAAAAAAAAAATTTTAAAATTCGGTTTTGAGATCCAGTGTAAATCCGGTGTTCGGAATTTTCAGATGAAATAATCCGGTATTCGACCGGTATTCGGAATTTAAATAAATTCAAAATTCGGTGAAATTCGGCATCTAGAATCCCGTGATTTTTGGATCTGGTGCATCCCTAACTCAATAGTACAGAGTTTGCGGCAAGTAGTTTTCCCTTATAATTATAACTTTTTTTATGGTTATAAATAGTGTTACAGAAAAAAAATTAATTCCAGTTTTTCTAAACTGTGCACAACAAACTGGACTTTTTTCTCTTTTTGTGTAACACTATTTATAACCATAAAAAAAGTTATAATTATAAGAGAAAAGTACCTGCCGCAAACTCTGCAAATATTTATTCCCATTGCTACAATTAGGAACCGTATACTGAAATTTATCTTCGCTTAACCTTTGAACTGAACATGAAACGACATTTGACAATTTTTTTTCTGTCATCTTACATAACTAATGATTTTTCAAGACCACGTTGTCCCAAGTCCAAGTATAGCTGAGTTCCCACTTGGAGCAGAAAGAGGTAGATTTCTGCCCAATTTTCAGATTAAGATCATCCCCTTAACTAGGCAGAAAATAATGTGCAGAAAAACTAGATTTTATTTCTATTTTTTCTGCTGCATAAAATTTTCTGCAGCATTCTTGCCGATCATTTTTCTTTTTATGGATGTAATAAATCAGTAAAACTGTGCAATAAAGCAGCAGTGTTTACAAATTGCCTTCCTTAGCTGGCATCCATTTTTAAATTCTGCTTTTCTGCACTTTTCTACCCATTTTTCTGTCCACAGATGGGAACCAACAACAGAAAAACATACCGTATTCACTCGGAAAGAATGGCATGGCGGAAAAACCGAGTCTGACCAAATTTTGAAAATCAGACATCTGGTCATTTTTACGGCATGCCGTAAAAATCAAGTAAAAACGTAATGCTCACTTTATCCGGCACTATCATCCGGCAGGGCGTTCTTTCAGAGGGAATACGGTACTTTTCTGCATACTCAAAATTTTCTGCAGCAAAAAATTTTCTGTCTGAGTTTCTGTCAAGTGGGAACCGAGCCATTAACATCACCTTCGAGGCTTCAATTCAATGTGAGCAACATTCTTTTATTTCCTGAATAAAAAAATCGAATAATAATTAAAATAATCCTTACCTTAAAATAACACAACTGCAAAAACTCGTAGGGAATTTTATTTTCAAAATCACGATCAATTTGTGGATCGACTGCAACATTCGGCCGCAAACCCAATCGACTTCTCCTGCATTTCAACAGGCATAAAGTATGTCGTACTGTCTCGGCATAAAACTCCATTTCTTTAAACTTCGTCTCAGTCGGTAATGTTGGACTGTCATTGTCATCTCGGCAATGTGATCGACAATATGTCACTGCCGATGTGTAGAACTTGTGATCATCTAGAGCAGATAGCATGTAGTTGATGCAGCCTTGCCAATTATCTTCCAAATATTCCTCCGTTGCCTTTTTGTAAAGATCCGGATACATTTCGTACGGGTCCATGCGAGTTGAAAAAGTGAGTTGGACAATATTGGCAATCAGGAAAAACAATAGTAGACTCAATAAACTCCACGACGACAACGTGTGCCGCGTGCGAGCAGCCATTTTCGTCGTTATACAGAGGAGAACGGAGTTCGTCTAAAATCTGAATAATTTTTATTACTTACACATTTTGACAGGTAATAATATTAAAATTTATATTTATTTTTAGAAATTTTGTAATTATATAGAATGAAATACGTATATGTCTCGGCATTAATCTAGTAGATTTTTAATAAAAAGTCGGACAGATTTTAGGTGATCCAGGCGTGACGAATAGATATTTCCAGCGCCTGGAGTCAATTGATGATCTCACTACATTTGGACTGGGTTGTTATTTTTTATTTCTTTTTCTTTTGAAAACTTGTAATTGTGATGTTGGCGCAAACAAAACAAATAATAATATTTTTGTATAGTATTTTATTTTTTATTTTGTATTATTTTTTCAATAATCGTCTTTAATTCAGTTTTTTAAATCCCATTCACGTCCCATGTCGGCATATTCAATATTTATTTAAATAAAAAAAAATAAAAATAAAAAAAAATAAAAAATATATATATATTTTAAATCTAGTTGATTAGAAATCTTGCGTGTCTCAAGGTCAGACTGTTTCTTTTTTCTCACATTTAAGACATGGCGTGAAGCAATGTGCGAAATGCCGTGTTTAAAGAGTTAATCCTTACTGACAAGTCTACTTACAGTCAAAATAACTAACCTCTAAGAGAAAAACACTTTTGAAACATCCAAACTTTTAATTTAAGTCTTAACGCTTTACAAAATCCTTTTATAAATAATAACACTTCATTTTTCTTTTTTTTCTTTCTTTCTTCTTTAATTATTTTTTCATCGAATGTGTATTAGGGTTTGGCGCAGCGAGTTATTGGTGCCAATGTGCCCGTACCTTTCGGGACAAATGTGGACAGTTTTTTCTTCACTTCGTCAACAACTGTTTGCTCGATGGTCTCCTTGCGGCTGTACAGCAGGAAATTCTCTGATTGGAAAAATTAAAGGCATTTTTAACATTTTTTTGATGTACGATTCTTAGTTTAAGAAAAAGAAAACTGTATGTATACTCGGTTTACACTCTATACAGCACACCTGGTGACAATTTTTTCCCCCCAATTCAGGGTTATTTATACCCACGATTCACGAAACAAGAAAATGTCTAAACAACATTCAGAAAAAAACATTAGAAATGTTGATTCAATATTAGAATTAGAAAGTCATTTTTTTAACATTTTTCATGTTGATTTAACATTAAACGAATGTTGCGTATCAACAACCGATTTTCCCATGACATGAAACGAGCCAATGTTGAATCAACATTTTTAACCGTTGATCATTTGTTGAATGTTGTGTTCGTAGACAACATCCGTTAGATGTTAAATCAACACTCTGAAACAACAATTAAACGTTTCTTTAACTTTAATTTGAAAATCCACTTAATACGGTACAGTATAAAGTCTCAACTGAAAAATCTAAACCAGCATGCCGCATGTTTATTTAAAGTTAAGAAAATCCTTTTTGAAAAAGCAATTATGTTTCACTGACATAATTTGAACATGTTATAATGACCTAAAGGTAGAAAAGTAGGCTAACAAAAGGAAGTTTCTTAATTACTCATCTTTGCATGAAAATTGTGTTCTCACTTTACATGTTAACGAGAGAAAAAAAAGAATACAACAATAATTATTACCGTATTTATGAATTTAAGTTGAAATTGAAAATTTTAATATTTTATCAGCTCAGGCACATTTGACTTAGGTTTTTTTAAATTTTAAAAACAAATTATTAAATTATTAGTACCGTCTCACGGTCCCAGACACTTTTTACTTATTGATGCCAACTAAATTTTCTGTAAAGTTTTTTTAAAAAAAAAACAAAAAAAAAAAAAACATTTTCTATGTTTTAATTTTAATAAAAAAAATTCGAGAATTGTTCAATGTTTTTTTCATGTACATAAGTCATAACAGTTAAATTTAAATTAAATTTTTTCCATTGTCCATTTACAGAAGAAAAAAACCAAAAAATAACAGAAAAAAAACATTATACCTAATACCTCCACGCTATATTGCACATAAAAGTTGGAATTCAAACTTACCTGGAATCTGGATTATAAGAAGACATTAAAAAAGTTTCGAGAAGAGGGAGCGGTCTAGGTTTTGCCCGATACCATCAACAATTTTCAGACAGCACTTTAGGTTTAGATAAACGTAATGGAATAAGTTAGTTACTTACCAACTCTTTGATTATTCAGAATAAAACATTGCCAATGAAGTGTGTAGACCTTTGCGTCACCTTCGAGGATGTAAATAGGTCCAATCTTCCAGCTGATTTCTAGAAATTTCGTGCATATACAATATTATATATTCGTGAATTATATATACATTCCAATCTACATTCCAATTACAAACCTCCTAAAAAATTTAATGTAAAGTTTCTCTTGTTCTCCTTATTGTTAAATTCAATATTTGCCGTCAGATTAAAATACGTCACATTTTTTCTGCAGTTATTTGAAATTAAAAAAAAAAAAGAATTTAGAAATTAAGAATTTAGAAAGATTTTTTTACTTACAAAAGTGGAAATCCCATGCTAACGTAATTAATGCTTTTATAGTCATTGGTAATCTCCAGGACTTTGTCTGTGCATCGAACAGACTCGTCGATGTCTTTACCAATTTCAAAATTGGTCATGTGTGTCAAATACCAAATTCCAGTTTGAGTCTGATATTAATAAAAAAAAAAAAAAAAAAATACATTTTATCTTTATTTTATTTCAATTAAAATAAAATTATACTAATTACCTTTAGGAAATCAAAATCGTCCCATTTTGGTAAATGAATTTCTGGGCATGGGCCAAGATTTGCTTCTAAAGTGGTAAAGCATGTCGCAACAATACCAAGAAACACAAACAGTTTCATGTTGTCAAGTTAAAAAATATTTAACTTGTGTAAAAAGGATTTCATTTAAGTATGCAAGAAATTCAACTACAAGGATATTAATTCTTCATTTCATATTGAATTGAATAAATACAATAGAACATAAAAAAAGAAATTCCTCGATCACATTTAAATTGCAATGAGCTATGAATAAAGCATTAATAACAACTAGAGTTCTTTAATCTTTGGTTACATATAGTTACATCTTTTCTTGAAATTGAATTTTTACTTCAAGTCCAGTTAGTCAAAAGAAAAAAGAAAAAATTCATGTTGGATTTGTGCAAAAAGATCTTGAATAGAGATATATTCGCGTATATTTGGCTTGATTGTCACAGAAGCAGGAAAAGTGGTGCTCTTTTGTCCCTTAATTTTACATCAAAATGACATCAGTTCCAGGAAAGAGTCAGGACTCGACTTCTGTGCTTTGGTATTTTTATGTTCAGAGGTTTTTCCGGTGTAATTACAAAGAATTTGTAACTTTACTCATAAAGATCAATAATAATCGAATCCGAGTTGTGTGTATCAATTTTCAATGCTTTTCATTGTGATAACTGATAACAGTAGCTTACAAACACACTGCACCACTAAATATAGTATTTTGTTTCAAAGTACGTACTCAGTTTTAAGATTTGTTAACGAGTTAAAACAGTCTAAACTCTATTTATCAATTCGTGCACGAAACTTCCATTGGTTAATGGGCCATTAACCAATGGAAGTTTCGTGCACGAATTGCATAGGCCATTAATAATGGCCTATGCATTGTACTGAAAGTATATATTGTGGCATCTTATTTTGATCCTCTAGTCGAGCTGAGTCGAAAAATCATTGTTTCGTAGTCCAAAAATGTGCGTGCCATTGTTAACGAACGAAAACGCTCGTAAAATATTTTAAAAAATTATTTACATTTGAGTTTTTGTATTGTTGCGCACATTTTATGGCTGCGAAGCAATGATTTTTTGACTCAGCTCGACTAGAGGATTAAAATAAGATATCACAATATATACTTTCAGTAGAATGCATAAGTCGTTAACCAATGGAAGTTTTGTGCACGAATTGTGGGATATTTACTAACCATACTTGCACTGTAGTAACTAGTGCGAAGTCAACTTCCACGTTGTGATGCATTCCCGCGAGTTGTGTTGATTCAATATAAGAATGTCATTTTTTTTTATCAACATTTTTTTCAACATTCAAACATAACAAAATGTTGTTGATTTACCATTAAATAAATGTTGCATATCAACAATCGATATTTCCACTGTTTGATTGTTGTATCAAAATGTTGATATTGAATGTTGCATATTAACAACCCATATTCAAGTGTTTGATTGTTGTATAAACGAATGTTGTCTATGAACATTCGATTGACGTTCAAAAATGTTGATTCAATATTGGCTCGTTTCATGGGCACTTCGAAAAAGTTGGATATGATTATTGAATCATTTTCTACTGTTTTTCTCTCGATTGAATAATCAATTTTTCAATAAATATTTGGAAAAATATATTTTTTCCAGTGAAATGCTAAATTTGACATTTTGATGCAGAATGTACATATACAAATCAATTAATCAAGTTAGTAATGTAGTTCTAAGTTCCCTTAGTATAGTTCCAAGTTAATTACATGCAGATCAAGTGTTTTTCAAATTCTTGTTGATCTATATACAAGCTCAGACTCAGCTCACTCGCGATCCAATCATTACTCTACTGGACGATATACTGTGTAAAGTCACGAGCTCACTTGAGAAAAGAGACTCGTTCAATCATTACCTGAAAGAGATGGATGTCCTCCTACATATTAATGACGTACACCACTTCATAGGAGCTCGCGACTAACAAATAGGTACGAGTATAATGATGATTAGCAATCTATATAAATTTTCATATCGAATTCCACTTTCCGGATCAGATCGGGATAATGATGGTCTTTTACTCAAATCGCAAAAAAAAAACGAAAAACGAAGCCATCTGGCGACAAAGAAGTGTCATAATAAACTAAATTAAACCTACCTCTGCAATAAAATACATGCAGCTTTGGAGATACATCCAACCGGCACCTGCCCGATAGTCCGATTCGACACCGGTGCTATTTGTTTGTTAATCATGAGACAGCAAACAATTGTTTGAAAATTTGAAATTTGCACTGTCATGAGTTCGCGAGTCGCAACCACTTTTCATATTAGTACGTAAGATCACTTTAGAAATTTTTAATTTACTTTACGATAATATGGTACCATTGAATTACCGTAATTTTCAAAACGATGTCTCGTCATGAGTTTTAGACATGAAAATCTGAATTTTGTCTTAAAAACCTACGTCCATTCATAAACTAACTTTGACCATTCTTTTCCTTTTTTAAAAAATGTTTTAACAAATAAAAGAAAAAATTTAATCAAAAAATGCAACTTAATTTATCCAATGTGGAAAAACTACCTATTGTGGCATCTTATTTTAATCCTCTAGTCGAGCCGAGTCGAAAAATCATTGTTTCGTAGCTAAAAAATGTGCGCAACAATACAAAAACCCAAATGTAAAGAATTTTTTAAAATATTTTACGAGTGTTTTCGTTCCTTAACAATGGCACGCACATTTTTGGACTACGAAACAATGATTTTTCGACTCAGCTCGACTAGAGGATCAAAATAAGATGCCACAATATATACTTTCGGTACAATGCACAGGCCATTAACCAATGGAAGTTTCGTACACGAATTGTTAAATAGAGTTTTTTGTTTTAGTACTGAATTAACAAAAATAAAAACTGTAAATCGGATACCATATCCAAGTTTCAAACAACACAAATAACTTTTTATACTAAAAAAAAAACGACATTTAGTGTTAGTAAGCACTTAAAAAAAATATTTGAATAATCCAGACAGAATGAGAAAAAAAGAAAGAAAACTCTCCTGCCTCCCAATCGTCGCCTCGATTCGACTCGACAGTGAACGAACGAACATTTTAACAACCGGTTTCCCAAGCTCCCTTCACACTCCCTGTAATTTATGAAACGATCACGTGATCCAGTGCACAAACGCCATCTCGCGTGACTAACGAGAGCCAAACGAGATTCTTTCTCGGATTTCCCGCACACAGAGCGGAGGACGCCAGTCGCCAAGTACGGTACGTGCAGGGTCCCACATTTCTCTTCGTCAGCTACGTGTTTTTTTAACATCATTTTTGTGCAAACCGAGCGTGTGGAAATCGCATCTATTTTCTTTGTTTTATTTTAATTTCTGCGCCAAGTTGTGTTCTCATGCCGGTGGATCGGTCGTTGGATGTGTGAGACCGGTCGCTTGGTGTCGGCGGTTAGCGGCGTGTGGAACTTGCCCGGCCCGGGCCACCGACGTAGCGGCGGCGGCGGCTGCACAATGCCGTGGTTTCTAGTTCTCATCCTCGTAGCGGTTTTGGACGCTCTTCCAGTGGATGTTTCCTGTGTACGATTAGATGATATTTATTGGAATACGTCGAATCCCATGTAAGTATTTCATTTATTTATTTTTTTTAAAAAAAAAAAATTAAAAAAAAACTCATACGGGTCGTGTCGTGTCGTTTTGGTAAGCTAAAACCCGTAAAACTAGCCTAAAACCGTCTAAAACGGTCATAAGTGAATGAATCATGAATTTATTTGTGTCTAAAAACCGTAATTATGCCGTACAGTAAAGAAAGAAAAAAAAGAAATCAAATTAAAATTCTAAAGATTATTATGTGCCTGTACCGGGCATCTAAAAATTATTATCTATTCAAAAAGAAAGGGAACATGAAAATAAATTCTTAACCTTAAAGCTCATAAAAAAATTCCCGTAAAGGGAAAAATATAATCCATAAAAACATGAGAACATTTAAGTGTGGAATTAGTTGCTAGGGGGGTCTATAAAATGGCATTTACACTTTGTTTTTGTTTCCCTAGCAAAAAGCCATAAATTAGAAATACTTGGAAAAATGATTATTGCTCAGAATCAAAATTATCCGCTCGAGATAGATGTCCGCGTATATCTTTATTATCACAATTTCTCGACGACGATTTAAAGACTGACTCCCTTTTTGCATCATTAAACCACTCTAGATTGAATGTTTAGATAAAGCTTAAAAATACAAAAAAAAAAAAAAAAAAAAAAAAAATTAAAAGAAATGTTTTTTAATATTTTTATTTTTTATTTTATATTTTATTTCTATTTCAATTTTGTTTTTTTAAATTTTTTTATTATTTTTTTTCGCTTGAATAATTCAATTTTGTTCGCATCTAAAAAAATCAATATGTGCTTGGGAAAACAAACATTTATTTTTGAAAATGAGGGTAAACGAGGTAGTGGGTGTGTTATACTCATAAGTACCCCCATTGATAAATGACCCAAGTCCAGAATGACCAAAATGACATTTGCGGATTCTCCCCTTTGTTAGCTTTGTGAGGTCACCACCTGCAGTGATGAAACAGAACAGAACAGAACAGAACAGAACTAGTGAAAGGGAATGGGTTGAGGAGTGTGTTGAGAGTGTTGAGAGTGTTGGTTTTGAGTTGAGACAAAATGGTGGCAGACAAGCGAGCAGAGAGTGAGAAACGACAGGTAAGGTAGGTTGCCATTTTGTTTTCTTCTTTTTTCTACTCAACCTCGAGTCTTAGTCAATAAATATTATAAATAATAATTATTTATTGCATTTACAAGAAATTTGCTTATCGGCCGTTGAGTGAGTAATCCTGCTCACCATTAATGTATTCACTTACACGATTTGCATCGTCCAGTTAAATGCGCAAATTCAAATTCAATTAGAAATGGAAATTCCGTTTGAAAGAATTTTGAAAATTCGATGGGAAAATGAAAACTGAAACGGAGAACTTGGACGTCCGCTCCTCCCACTTGTCATCCGATTGTCACGAGGGGTTCTTGGAGGGTGTGTAGGATTGTGGGTGCCGCCATATAATCATGGACTTGGGGGACCCCCTTCGGAATCCATTTCTCGGACACTTGTCATTACGAGCCACCTTGGTGGTACTGGCGCGCTCGTTGCAATTCTTTGTTATTGTTACAAGGTCCGAAGGATTTGTGGCATCGACTGATGGGATAGTGGGCAGGCCAGCTGGGAGATCGGTTTAAGCCCTAATCCTGTTAAACTTGCGTTCAACTTCGATTGCAGAGCGAGAGCAAATAAGAAAGGTCCAATTTAATTTAAATGGCTCAAACTCAAAGATGATGTTATGACATTTTATTCAATTTTTAAACGGTTTACGACATCGGATATTTTATAGCTGAATAATTTTCATCATTTGTTAACCTTAAAATGACCGAAATGATTTTTATTTTTAAAAAATTATAAAAAATTATTTTGTATCTTGAACAGCTTATTTGAGCTTGGTGAGGGACACTGCTGGCAGGGTGCTGTTTCTGACGTCACAGTTGGTAGTCCCAATGTTAAACACATACCGTAAACCGGGGTAACATTGATCAATTGAATTTTTTTGTCAATTGTGTGAAGATTGTTGTCAAAATAGATATTTCAACTGATTACGATTAATTATAATTATATTTTAGAAAATTAATCTAAGTTTTTGAAGAAAAAAAATTATTGCACGTTGGAAAAATTAAGTTGTATTTTTTGATTACATTTTTATTTTTTTATTTGGGATAACGTTTTTAAAAAGGAAAAGAATGATAAAAGTTAGTTTTTGAACAAAGTAACATTATTATTTCACCAAAAACCAGTGATTGATCAAAGTTTCTACCCCACGAGGGGTAACTTTGATCTTGGTTGTTTTTTTTTTTTTTTTTTTTTTTTTTAAAAAAGGGGTTAAAAAGGGGTTGCGAGGATTTTTTTGAATGAGAATAGCCTCGAAGTACGTTTTAAGACAAAATTGAGACTTTTGTCGCATTGTTGAAAATTCATCAAACTAATGCTGGATTCTCACTTGCGGTAAAATCGTGCGATTTTATTGCGTTTTGCGGTTTTTTAAAATTTATTTTGCCTCAAAATTGCGCTATTTTTAAAATTGAAAATTTTTCTAGGTTCCCACATGCAGCAAAAACACAGAAAAACCTAAAAAAAATTCAATTTTAAAAATAGCGCAATTTTGACGTTTGTTTTCCCGCGCGGAATTCACGCAATAAATCGGAAAAATCGCAAGTGAGAACCCAGCTTTACTCTGGTTTACGGACGGTTTACGTTTACATCATTTTGTCATCTGCTCGATTTCACAACTTTAACATTTAATATTTTTCAAAAAATCATCGAAAAATCATTTAAGGGTCTCCAATGAGCCAATGGACCAATAAAAACTGTAATGTCGTAAGCCCTTTAACGTACAACTTATAAAATTGGTCCAAGTTTTTTTAACCTTACCCAGGCTTAAATCTCCATTCCATTGTGTCTCCTATCGGGACATAACATACGGAAGTCACGTGTTAATCCTTTAGAATCGCAGTATGTGGTTATTTGCATAATTCACAGGGTCCTAAACAATGGATTTGGATTGGCTAATCCCATAACTGACCACGTTTAGTCCTGGCAATAAATTTGTCAAAATGTCCCTCCGCTCAGCTTTGCTTTTACACTGCAAACTTCTCGAAACCATTATTCCATTATACAGGGTGTTAGGCCTCATTTGCAATACAATGGAGATGGAGGACGTGCCAACTCAACATCTGATAACAAAATTGCACGAATTTGCATTTTTTCCCAATTAAAACGCGTTTGTCCGTGTTGTCTCTCGAGTCTGAACTGAACGAATTACTCCAGCCAAATGATTGTCCAATCTCAATCGATTCCATTTGAACTCGTTAATTTTTTAAAATTGTATAAAATATTTTGTTTGTCGTGCATGGTTCGGATCTAGATCTAGGTCATTGTTGGATTTCTCAATGGCCACTGGCCAGTTACCATTTGGGTTATTCCTTTCGTTTGACTAAATCAAATGTATTACGTAATATAATAACCGTATTTTAAAGGGTTTACGACATCACAGTTTTTATTGGTCCATTGGATCAAGCATCGTTTAAAACCCTTAAATAATTTTTTAGAGATTTTGATTTTTTGAAAAATATTTTCGGCTTTAAACCCCGATGCTGAAGTTGTGAAAACGAGCGGACGACAATATAAAAAAGTGAGAGATAAAAGCGAGACCAAACCGAGAATTTGCGCGATTGTTACCAGTTGTGACGTATACCCCATTCATTTAACATGGGGAATACCAGCTGTGACGTCAGAAACAGCGCCCTGCCAGCAGCGGCCAACAATGTCTCTCACCAACCTGAAACGAGTTGTTTGGGATACAAAATGATTTTTTTTAAAACGTGTTCCGATGACTTTAAAAAATAAATAAAAATCATTTCAACCATTTTAAGAAATGGCAAAACATTATTCAGTCATAAATATTTTTGATGTCGTAAACCCTTTAAAAAGCTTAAATAAACCCGCTGTCCTAATGTCACATCACCTCACCTCGAAACTCGAAGCGAAGCGCAGCACAACTCGAGACATTCCACACGTCAAGCATTGTTGTTGTTCCCTCTGGGGGTCGCATTTTGGTCTTTCAAAGTTGAAGTGGAAATAGTGTATACAGAATAGGGATATATAGGGACAGGGAAGAAGGGAGGAGAAAAATGGTCGGAAAAGACCGTATAGAGGAGAGGACCGAAGGACCCAGTTTGTATGTGAAATAAATAAAGAGGGCTGAAGGAAAAGAGGGGGAGACGAATGATGGGTAATGACCACGTCAGAATCAATGGAGACCCCTTAGATTTTTGATTTCTCTATTTCTGCAACTATCCAAACGTGATTACAGTCATTTAAGAATGTAGACTAAGGGTCAGTGACCCTGCACTCGAAACCACCTCTATACCTTTTCTACTTCTCTCCTTTCTTTTGAGTGTCAAGTTGATTTGACGCGAGCGAAGAGGCGAAGAGGCTGAAGAAAAAGGCTTTCCAAAAAGGTGTAACGTTAATTAACTTAGGCCTACACTTGAACTCAGTTGGTTCCATTAGTGTCGAAGGTGGTTTCTTTTCGATACATGTAGTGTCGTCATTTCTTCGCAACTAATAATTAGACTGACAATTTGCTTTGTGATTTTCAAGAAGAGGGTTGGGGGTTGGGGCCAAATGATGGTTGGTTCTATACCTTTTTTTTTTCTTTTCTCTATTGTGCATTTCATGCTAAATTGCTTCTTTTTTTTCATCTTTCATTTCTTTTGAAAATCTATTTATTTTTTTGTTTAATAAATTGCAGGCCTGAGTACTGGGACTGGGTGTTGTACCGAAAGTATATATTGCGGTATCTTATTTTAATCCTCTAGTCGAGCCGGGTCGAAAAAATCATCGTCTCGTAGCCAAAAAATGTGCGCAACAATACAAAAACTCAAATGTAAATAATTTTTTTAAATATTTTACGAGCGTTTTCATTTGCTAACAATGTCACGCATATTTTTGTACTACGATACAATGATTTTTCGACTCGGCTCGACTAGATGATTAAAATAAGATACCACAATATATACTTTCAGTACAATGCATAGGTCATTAACCAATGGGAGTTTCGTGCACGAATTGTTAAATAGAGTTTAGTCGATTCCAGCTTTAAACATTTACCGCCCGCTTTTGTTGGTCAAAATTGAATTTTCAAATTTTCAAATTTCTACGTCCATTAGCCGCAATTTTGATATCGGCCAACGTGTGACAGTAATTGAGTTGACCCGGTCGAGTTGGAATCCTATATAACATAATATTAATAGTGTGCACAGTAGTTGCATCGGTTGTAAAATGCGAAATGCGAATGTTCGCTATTCCTATCCTACCGGCGGTACAAAGCATTAAACGAGGTTACTTGAAAATTGAATCTCTCTATACGTCTCCCGCTCACCGCGCAGCTGCTCTCTCTATGCTGCGCCATCTGAGCGATAGAAAAAAGTAAATGGCCATCTGAGCATCGTCTAACGTAACAAACCACTAAAATTCTGAAATTCAGAAATTCAGTCGTTGACTAATTAAAATTAAAATTTACAAAACTGATTGCAAATAGGAAATAAAATGAATAAATGAATAAATGAGTGAACTAATCCATTTAATCACGATTAGTTTATAAAATAATAGAGTGGAGTATATAAAGTTCTGCTGAAACTTTGATTGACTCAATCAAAATAAATGGCTGGCACATGGAGCTTGATTGAATGAGATATTCGCAGCACATTTATTGTTTTGGCTGCTGGTGCTGGCACGTCCAACTAACTCACCAATTGCCAAATTGCGGCTTGCCCGATCATTTAACTAATTGTTTCGATCAATTCTTCGGGGGAAAATTTAGAAACAAAAGTTTATGTTTCGATTACGCAATGTTTTTGAGAAAACTTAATTTGAAAAATTGTATATAAAAATATTAAATGTCTAAACTCTATCTAACAATTCGTGCACGAAACTCCCATTGGTTAATGGCCTATGCATTGTACTGAAAGTATATATTGTGGTATCTTATTTTAATCCTCTAGTCGAGCTGAGTCGAAAAATCATTGTTTCGTAGTTCAAAAATGTGCGTGCCATTGTTAATAAACGAAAATGCTCGTAAAATATTTTAAAAAATTATTTACATTTGGGTTTTTGTATTGTTGCGCACATTTTTTGACTATGAAACGATGATTTTTTGACTCGGCTCGACTAGAGAATTAAAATAAGATACCGCAATATATACTTTCGGTAGAATGCAAAAAAGTTCACGTTTCAGTTTCGTGCACGAATTGTTGGATAGAGTTTTAGCTGCAAAATTACGTTCGACAAATCGAGTGGAGGAAAAGAGATCATGATGGAGAAATTAATTTGAGCGTCAAAAGCGTCACCTTTTATTGACCCTATCTATCGGAAAGTACGGTATATTAGCATCTAGTTGATATTGTTAGTTGCACGCCAGTTTATGGAGACGTCAAATCTTATCAAAAGTCTTTTGTCCTTCTATGGACGGCGAGAGAATGGTTCCCTTTTAGCTTTGTTCAGTGCCTGGCTTTTATACAATTTTCGCAAGAATTCTTTCTGACTTGAATAGAGTGCCGAGTCGAGCCGAGCCGACTCGACTTTTGACTAAATTATCGCAACTCGGCGCTTACTACCGAACAATGGGCAATGTCACGTCACAGCATTCAACTATGATGGAAGCTTTGTTGCTTAGTCACTAAAAACTCTATTAAAAATTGATTAAAATCGCAGTTAATCGGATAGGATTTATCTAACATCGCACGATTAGCACATAATTAAAGGTATAGCTAATAAATGAACACGTGCGATATACAATATAAGTTGCATTCGAAAATGAAAACCAACCTGGTTTTAGCAGTTTTAGCCTGGTGTTGGTTTTAGACCTTAAAAACTGCTTAAACTAAAACGATCTCCAGTTTGTCGTTTTAAACCTGGTTATTGGTTATAAGGGTTTTAGCAGCCATCTTGGATCAAGCATGCTGTTTCTCGACTCCAAACTGAGGTTTTAGCAAATAAAACCTGCAGATTTTCTAGGTGGAGACATCATTTAACATCATCCTAACGATTCCATGTGAAATCGGCATAAAAATAGGTAAGAGTTGCGAAAAGTAATGACAAACCATTTGGACGGATGTCAGCGAACATCGTGGCCGCGGAACATGCACCTACGTCGGCTATGATGTTCGTTGATGTCCGTCAAAATAGTTTGTCATTACTTTTCACAAATTTTACTACTTTTTAGCTGGATCATCATCGAATGTATTAACCAAAATGGAATAGGCAATTTATCAGCTAAATCTAATTTTTGATTTTGATTTTGATTTTTACTTGGTTTATCTAAAACCCCCAGCCAAGTTGAAGCTAGAAAACCAGGTCATTCGAAAATTGCTTTAAAATCAGGCTAAAACCAACTTTTCTAAAACGGCTAAAACCAGGTTGGTTTTCATTTTCGAATGCAACTAGTGAATCGCTTTCGTGTTTTTTTCAATTAAAAGCATGGCTAAGTGTAGCAAAGTGTTCACACTCTGCTGGCCAATTATTACATCATTATAGTGCAGCAGCGAGTGCTAGTCATTTTCTTTCTCATTCTTCTTCGTTATTATTCTGCGGATGGACTCAAGTAACTCGCGATCAAGGTCAGGTGAGGTTATAAATATCCCACCTTTTGCTTAATGCTCGAACCTCGTCCCTCGTCCCTCGTCCCTCGTCCCTCGTCCCTCTAGGGCTCTAGGCTAGGCCATTGCAGTTTTTCATTTTTCATTTTTTATTTATCTTTTTCACTCGCATCTCGAATGCATTTGAGAGTGAAAGAAAGTTCAAACTAAGAATATACTAACAAAGCTCCTATATGGACATCTTGATACAGAATTCCAACTTTCGTTAGTTGGTTAAGTGAAATTTATAATTCTTATTTTTTTTTTTTTTTTTTTTTCTAATTTTTTATTTTTTTTATTTTTCCTATTTTCCTTTGTATCTCTTAGTCTAATGATTGAATTATTTAAAATACGGTTGGAGAAAATTAAATTTTTAATTGGTAATTTATTTTATTTTTTTTTTTTTTTTAAGAGATATTTTTTTAACCTTTCTATCTTTAGGAATACTCCTATCGAAATCCATGTTTAAAAGAAGTAACAATAGTCAATAATTGAATCGAAGCGAAAAGCACAGTGAAGTAGAACTACAACTACCAAAGTAATTGGTTTAATAAAGTTAATTCGTGTGTGATTTGGTTTGGCAAGCTCTCGAATAAAGATTTTGAGTTCTTCAGACGTGCTGGATTTTTCCTGACATTTGAAATACAAGTAAATTCGATTTATCTATTGAAGAGGATTAAAAACGATTTTCATGGGATTTCTAATGGATTCATTCGTTAGTCTATTTCGATTCAAAGTGCTAATGGAGCTAGAGACAGCCAGTGTTGCACGCGTTACACATAAACAGTAACTAGTTACCGTTATAGTTACTGTTTTAAAAAAATAACTAGTTACTACAGTTACCGTTATCTGGTGTAACTGCAGAAAAGTAACTAGTTATAGTTACGTTTTTTAAGTTAACGTTACGTTACTTTTGCGTTACTGTCAAAAAAAATTTAATGAAAAAGTGAAAAAAAAGATCAAAAATAAATATAAATATTTTTTAAAATAACAAAAACATTATTAATAAATTAATAATAAAATTAAAATTAATGAAAAATAACTCATATTTGAATGGGAAAAATAGAAAATGTAGTCATCTATTCAAATAATAACCAGAAACAGAATGAATTTATTATATGTATGATTGTATGATATGATGAATTGTTGAATTGTTGACTTATTGTCACTATATGACACTGCACAGTGCATACTTAGTATAGCACAATGTAACGCAAAGTGTGACGTTACTGCGTTACCATGGAAATTTTAAAAAAAACGTTATCGCTACGTTATGACAATGCCGTTTGTAGCGCGTTACGGTAACGTTACGTAACGTTAACGGTATTAACGTTAACGTAACTTTAAAAACTTAACGTTGTTCAACACTGGAGACAGCGACCACACCACATCCAATCGGAATGTCATTCCAAATTGTCATTGACGTAACAATGTGCGCGCTTAACTTTTATTGCTGCAAGTAGTCAATAAGTAAAAGCTTAAATATTAAAAATCCAATTAGTTTTGGACTTTTGGTTGTCTAATGGTTGTCATAACTGGCTTTTCAATTCTCGAACATTAGACAGCAGAATTTGGATCCACCTAATCAATCCAACCCCAAACAGTCAAAGCAATTTGAATTGAAAATATTTTCAATTTTTTCATTACTGCTTCTAAACTCTATCCAACAATAAATGAACTTTTTTTGCATTGTATCGAAAGTATATATTGTGATATCTTATTTTAATCCTCTAGTCGAGCCGAGTCGAAAAATCATCGTTTCGTAGTCAAAAAATGTGCGCAACAATACAAAAACCCAAATGTAAATAATTTTTTAAAATATTTTACGAGCGTTTTCTTTCGTTAACAATGGCACGCACATTTTTGGACTACGAAGCAATGATTTTTCGACTCAGCTGGACTAGAGAATTAAAATAAGATACCACAATATATACTTTCAGTACAATGCATAGGCCATTAACCAATAGGAATTTCGTGCACAAATTATTAAATAGAGTTTACTTGTATGTTGAGTTTATTGCGATATTTTGCAGCCCTGTCTTAAACTTGTGGTTTTTTTAGTAGGCGTAAAAAGTAATTTAAAATTGATGATGGATTTTGCAGTTACAAGATATATGAAGAAAGAGAGAGAGAGAGAGAGGTGGATGAAGTTGAAGGGGGTTTTTCCAAGAGAAATTCTTGTTTGACAAGTCTTGATGGAACCTGTTGGGATTCACACCTTGGTGGGCTGAGGTTTTCGAATCTGTTTCATTGTAAGTTTAGTTGCATCCTGCTGCTTGCCTCGTCGTCGTGCCAACTTTGTTATTCTCGCTCTTTTTCTCTCTCTCTCTTTCGCTAAACCGGAAGTCAGCCTCTCGAGACCTCCCTCTTCTTATCTCCTGTTTGCAATTTGCTTTTGCTGTTGCTTATTTGCTTTTCAAAGAACATTTCACTTGAGTTTTGGATAAGTAACCCATATTTTTTCTTTATTTAATTTTTTTTTTTTTAAAAAATAATTTTACCAATTGGCAAATTGTTCTTGCACCAAAGAATGGGAAAAAAGATTATTTCGTATGTCACTGCGCAGTGGGATCGTCAACCAGCGACGATGGTTGGAATTGCGAGCAAACAAGATTAATCGATCACACAAAAACTGGCTCTTTAATTAACTTTATAACCGTTTGACATATAAAACTTAGCCAAATGCTCGCTTTAATGGATTTCTTAATTGTCCGCTTCGCTCTGCTCTGCTCTGCTCTGCTCTGCTTTGCTCCGCTGTGTTCCGCTCTCTTTCGCAGTTAGATCAGCATCAGCCAAGTCACTTTTGCACCAGACTGGAATTGGCTGTGTGCGATTCAGGATATCGGGATCAGGGGTTGTTATTATGCCTGTGCGATATTTTTCCAACCTGATGCGATACGATATTGCTCGAAAAGCGATATCGATGCGATATATCGCAATACTGCAGTATCGTTAGAAACGATATGGCGATATGGCGATATTCAACGATATTGCGATATATGGCGATATGGCAATATTGCGAGTGACGTTTTTGAATTTTTTTTTGGCGTTTTTGGGTTGTTTTGACAATTTTTTGGGTTGTTTTTGATGTTTTTTGAGTTTTTGACATTTTTTTGTTGTTTTTGACATTTATTGGTTTTTTTAATCATAATTTTCCATTGCCGATATTCCGCGATATGGCGATATGACGATATTGCGTAATATCGCTATATCGCAGCAGCGATATATCGGAAATACGATATATTGCCACTGTAATGGAGCAACAATATATCGCGATATTTGTTTCAAAAAATGATCGCGTTGCGATATATCGCAATATCGCACAGGCCTAGTTGTTATAACATGAATGAACAATGAACCAGCTATCACATTTTCCGTACACTCACCAGGGCTGTTTATTCACCTTTCTTAATAATTAATGGTATTTTCTGGTTTTTTTTGAGCGAATGATTAGGTACAGTATATCTCAATATCTGGTATCTTGACTTTTGTCAGTACTTGTCTGGGTTTCATGTAACTACTTTTATGAAAAGAACATGTGCTGCCCACGTGGGATTTTTGTGGTATTTCCAGTTTTGGGTGCACATCGTTGAATAAAGTGGTCATCACGAGTATAAAGACTCTCCCAAGTGGCTTGTACAGTACTATAGTATGTTGTACGTTTTGAGCCGTCATCAAGTCACTGGTTTTTTCGACGTTTTAGTCATCTCTTGTTGAAGCATCCTTAAGAAAAAAATACAGCTCGAGTACAGGGGTTGGTGACTTATGACTCTGATTATGACCCGATAATGACATTTACAGATTTTTAAAATGCGTCAGACCACAAACTTCATTTCAAATTTTTTTCAGTACTGTAACTGATTACGTGTATTCATTTCTCAGCTTATGGATGCACCGTTAATCATCTTACCACTGAAGAAGACTGATGAACAGTCGAAAGACTTATGGTATAGAATAAATTATAGAGTTTAAAAAAGCTTTTTAGTTGGGTTGAGTCAAAAAATCATTGTTTTGTAGTTCAAAAATTTGCATGCCATTGTTAATAAACGAAAATGCTCGTAAAATATTTTAAAAAATTATTTACATTTGGGTTTTTCTATTGTTGCGCACATTTTTTGACTATGAAACAATGATACAATGATTTTTTGACTTGGTTCGACTAGAGGATTAAAATAAGATACCACAATGTATACTTTCGGTACAATGCAAAAAAAGTTTATTTTTCAGTTTCGTGCACGAATTGTTGGATAGAGCTTAGGATTGTGTTTTTGCGTAATAAAGAAATTTTTTCGATTTGTTAATTGACAGTGAAACATGGCGTTCTCCGATTGCAATCGAGATTTGTGCCTAGTACGAGGAATGACCAGGTGCATGGATACCCAGTTCTATCTATGATTGACATATGTGCTACGCTTCACTTTACGTATCGATTGATTGATTCGTTTCATTCATTTTTGATGATAGCGTAGCATAGCAACGCAACGGTTGATATTATCTACATCAGCATCTCGTCTGCAATCACTTTTCATTTTGTGTTATATTTATCAAACTCAATCCATGAAGTGTTTTGCAACTTTGCATTTCTTAATATGTATTAATATCGAGGGAATTAAAACATATCAACAAACAATTGCTAGTGCAAGTCTCCAATTCTCCATCCAAAGTATTAGTTGGCTCGATCCATTCCGTACCGGGAGGGGTATAAAGCAAGCCGAGATGTAGGAGATGGAAAGTTGGAAGGAACATTGTTAATCTATATCAATATCAGTTTAGTGTTTCTGATCACGCAAAGGATAAATTTTGATTTTCACTCTTTAGACTCATAATTTTAGGCAAAAGGAAACCTATAAATGAGATTGTTGTATTCGACCCCGCAAATGACCCAAAATTGTCCACAAATTAAAAGACGAATTGGAAAAATGAGAAAAATTATAGAAATCAAAGTGACACAGAACACAGCAGTCGATAATTCCAAGGAACTATAAAGTGAGAAAATCGTTATGACACATCCTGGTGCAATGTATTCAAATTTTCACATTTCAGTTTCACTCGTTCTACGTCTTTAATAGTATGCTCATTTGCAATTCACTTTGTTTACTCACAGCCTAAAGCTTTTGGATATTTCTTCACGTTTTCACGCGACAATGGCCTGTTCTGTTGGGAGTGAAACAACAACAGAAAAAAAAAAGTTCATCATTTGTTTGTTTGTTTTAGAGTCTGAATTGTTGACTAATCTTATTAGTTTAGCGGATTTTTATAAAATTTTAATTTCTGGTACAGAATTTCGAAGCTGAAGAACAACAAAAACAATGTAGTATTTTACTTTTTTTTTAAAAAAAAAAAAACGAAGCGACAAATTTTTTTCAGTTTTGTTGCTTAGACTCAAGATGGGTTGCTCTAGTCGTCATTGTCCATTTGTACGAGGCATTCATGCAACATTAAGTAAATGTTGTTGCCAACCCACAAACACCGATCCATCTTGTCATGTGTGTGGCCATAAGTGTCGACAATCCTTTCCTTTGTTGCTAGGGCCTTCTTTCTCTTCTTGATAAATGGTTGACTGTCTGTGTGTTTGTGTACACAGCGCATGTGCTATTGACAAGTTAGACAAATTGTTGCGAATATTTAAGACTTTTACTTTTTCATTAAAATACTCTATTGTGTAGAAAATTGTAAACACAATAATACAACTAATTCAAATTTAACAATTCGTCCACGAAACTTTCATTGTACTGAAAGTATATATTGTAATATCTTATTTTAATCCTCCAGTTGAGCCGAGTCGAAAAATCATCGCTTCGTAGTCCAAAAATGTACGTGCCATTGTTAACGAACGAAAACGCTCGTAAAATATTTTAAAAAATTCTTTACATTTGGGTTTTTCTATTGTTGCGCACATATTTTGGCTACGAAACAATGATTTTTCAACTCGGCTCGACTAGAGAATTAGAATAAGATACCACAATATATACTTTCCGTACAATGCAAAATTTTCAGTTTCGTGCACGAATTGTTGGATAGTCCAGAGTGGACTGTCCGGCGTCTGAGCAGGAGAAGACGAGGATGGCGAAGTATTCTTCTGTTAGGATGTTTTTCCTTTCTTGCGGCTAGGACGAGACCGGATTTGGCTTTTCCGTATGGTTCAAAGAGAATCAACACTTGTTTAATAGGTGGCAGAGTTTTCAAGAGTTGTATATTACTCAAATTCGATGTACCTGAGCAACAAAGAGTCAAGCAATTGCAAGCTATCACGCAAGCAGATGAAGAATCAGAAATTGACCTATCAATGACCTGGTGAATATTGAGATGAAACAGAATTTATTCTTTGTGTAATTAGTTGAATAATTCCACATTTAATTCGAGACATTACACTTGCAGTAAAAAAAAAAAAATAATTAGTTAATTAAAAACTGCAACTAGTTTTTTTTTTTTTTTTTTTTTTAAATATTGTTTATGATATAAAGGGTTGGTTGCATACTTAAACTTCTATTCAGTCACAAAGCAACCTTGCATAATTCATACGAGTCATGATTCTAACGTGTAGATTTTAATCGCAGATTTAATCCACCTTGTTAATTGGATTGATTTATAGTAAATTTGACCTAATATGACAAAGTGTAACTAAAAATATTGCTCCTTAAAATCTAATCTGTTTAACCTATTTATTAATATTAATTTTTTTTATTTATTTTTATTTTTTATTTCTAGGTAAGTAAAAACTTTTCCATTTTATAATGTTTATCAGCACGAAAGGTAGGTTATTTTTTATTTAATTAAAAGTGTCAATTTTAGGCATTTTCTATTTTTTTATTTTTTTTTTATCTAACTGATAAGGGCGTATTGGGGGGGGGGTGGACAGATGAAATGTGAAGAAAATTTTAAATACATTTTTTTGATGAAGTGGTCGACTGTCCTCATTTTTCAGTTATGTGAGGGCACAGTGTGACTAATATTTCGTAGACAGGTAATAAGGAAAAAGTAAGGAAAAAGTAGGTTAAAACGGGTAGAATGCCCTTGTGCAAAGTGAGTCCACTCCGTGGCCCAGTTATGGGCGGAGAAAATAATAGTTTTTATTATTAAAAATGAAATGAGGAAAGTTACGAGGAAAAGTTTGCAAAATAATATTTTTGTTAAAGATAGAATTTTGTGTTGGGCTGATAAAAAAACAATATCAACGTTTATTTTTGGCTATCCTATTTAGAGTTTTTTTTTTTTGGGAGAGAGGGAGAATGGAAAAATATTCCAGACCAGAAATGAAAAATCTGCTTGTCATGACCTTGGATGACGTCATCGGATATCAAACCGGCCGCTGATGGCGGTTTCACTTTTATAATTTTTTTTAAAAGCTTATTGAATTAATACTCCATTTGACTATATAATTATTCCATTTCCTGCACATAATCAATTTTAATATTCGAATACATAATTAATGAAACTATTTCCATTATTATTTTTTTTTTTTTGGCTTTTAAACGTTATGTTGTTCGCATCTGTGTCCATAACAGCTATTTTTTTTTTATTCATTGCCCATTACATTTTACTACAGTCCGGTGACCCTCATCCAAACTCGAGTTTTTAACAATTTTTCTTGTAAAAATACAAGATTACGACGACACGATGTGCTTTTTATAAGTTTAAAAAAAAATTCAACTTTCCACGTTAGCCGACCGTTATTTTTTGTTTGGGTGTTTTGTACAGCTCTAATGCTGGAGACACACTAGGCGCGAATCGCGCGAATCACATCGCTTTGCGATTTTGAATGACCAAAAAAAATCGCTCCTGATTGGCTGCGATTTAGAATCGCAATTAAAAAAGTACTGGCAGCATGTACTTTCAAAATCGCTTGGCAAAAGCTGATTTTAACCGGAAATAAGCGGATTAAAAATCTGAAAGTGACGCGATTTGCGCGATTCGCGCCTAGTGTGTCTCCAGCATTATATCTTCATTATACAGTATAAACTAAAGGCCGCCCTCCGACACGTACAAGTGCCAAAGACATTCATTATCACAACCGACTGAAAATATGTACAGCAGAGGAAACCCTGGTTCTCATGCACGCATTCGTCATGCGCTAAAATGTTGCGACGCATGGGAACTCTGTTGCCTCACTCTAGTTTCCATTTTTCCACTTGATAAATGACGATGTCATTTTCCAGAAAAGCGTGTTCTTGTAAACTTAGTAACTGATGCGCGTGAGCCGACGTGCTGTGCTTTTCAGCATGTTATCGTATGTGGGGTTGAAGTTGAAACAATTCAACTTTAGCATGCTGGCTAAGCGCGTGAGACCAGATGGTGCTTTGACGCACGAGTTTTAACGGGCTTTACTAAGCAAAGACAACTACTTGTAGCGAATGAGCAAAGTCCGCTATTTCTATTTTCAAACCACGTTTCTAATGTAGTTGAGCATTTTAAAAATTTTTCAAGGATGTCACCACAATAATGGACAACAATTTTTTTCTTCTGTTCAGTTGCAATTAATTACTTACTTGCGAAGGGATGTAATAACCTTCTGTGATGACGAGTAACAGAAAATAGTTGGCAAACTAATGCGCACACAAATTGTAATTACATCAACAAATACATGATGTTAACTTAAGGCTTGTCCAAAATAAACAGTATTTCAAAGAAAATACGTTAGATGGCATATCCTATATATAAGGCTATACGCATATCTTAGCAAAATTAGTCATTTTCAACTTTGGAATTTTGTTTTAGATCACAATATTTTAGATCACAATTTACTATAGGTCTTTAGATTACTCACAGTCGAACGGTCGAAAAGCCTATGGTAGATAGAATAACGAAGATTAGAAAATTTAAATCTTAATTGGGATATGCATGACATGAGTTATGTCAAAACTCGTAACTGAAAATGTCGTGAGATCTTTGCATAATTTCATGACTGCTTTAATATAAATTTTAACTTGGATCTATTCTCATTTCTCATACTTATAAGATCAATAATAAAAGATATATAGAACGTTTATTCTAAAAGTGTAGCCTAAATAGGCTAATTAAAACTTAAGGGTGGTGAGGCTTGGGGAATTGTAAAATTCTCTGCTTTAATTTTGAACATACAAAGCATTGAAAGGATTCCTTCTGTATAGTCCAAGAAAAAAGAAATGAAAGATATTTTATAGGAAATTGCGTTTGGTTTGGTCTAATTACCGATAGGCTCGATGTCAGTTAGTCAGTCGTCTACTGTTTTTACAAAAAAAAAATATATATTGGTTTAGTTTTCTTAATTGCTCAAGTAACAGATTGGAAGTCTAAAGAGTAAAAATGGCTCGTCATAAACGAGCATTTATGTTGTTTTTTTTTTTTTTAGGACTAAAAATTTATCAATAAATTTTCCTGCCTTGTATAAATGTATTATTGATTTTTCTTTCACGTTGTGCGTCGTCAGCGCGCGAGAAATGGAAAAGGAAGGAAACCATTGGTGTTTTAAATTTTTTAGGCCCAAGAGTAACCTTAGAAATGGGTTGTTGGCGTTACCGCGTTACGTGGTTGTCGGAACCTCCCACGCTTCCGTTTCCCGACATCCATTGCGTGATGGCGTAAGCTGACAAAGGGTCCTCTACTCCGAGATCAATTGCGATCCGTGTGAAGGTTGTTGCTACTCCATTTTCCAACAGCCAATTATTGAACTGCTTTTTTTTATTTCGTTGAAAGACATAGTAAAGTGACAAACTAAAGTGTTCACTCTTTACATTTACCGTATTTCTTTGGAAAGAACGGTGTGTCGGATAACGACGAGTCCGACCAGGGTGCTGGATAATCAGAATTTTTCGGCATTTTGTCCATTTGATTATTAATTGACCAGTTGTCTATTTGTCAAAAACTGGTCAGACTCGTAATTACCGGCATGTCGCTGTTTCCGAGGAAATACGGTAAATGTTGTAGTTAGTTTGTGCGTTTGTCACTTTAACTTTTCTTTCGCACCACGTATAAAGTTTGACGCATCTTTTAAAGATTTATGTACTCTTATTGATTTTCCAATCTAATGGACAAGTGGTTGGTGAATTATCTAAAGAGGGCTCAGGATACAGGGATCCCAGGCTTCCTTCCTTGCAATTTCCTTACTTTGGATCTTGTCTGCAAGTGTCTATCAATATATGCAGGCTTGCCTTTTGTTTGACTTGAGTAGCTTCACTATTGGTTTATTGCTTCAGAAGTTGTACTTTGGTGGAGTAAACTTTGCCCGATTTCGATTACATGCAAATTGTATGTCTTGTTTACAGGTGGGAAAAATAATACTGTGGGTGCATTCGGAAACTAAAACTCGTGAAAAACGAGTTTTGCATGTGGTTAGTTTATTGTGTGTTTTGCGTATAATTCTGAGTGTGAAAATCTGAAGTTTTGAAAAATCGGTCAAAACTTAAAAATTACTTATTAAAAATATTTTTTTTTATGTAAATTCAAGTAGTTTGATGAAATCTACCTAATCCCGATGAGTAATGCAAAAATCCGCATTAAAATCGGACAAAAAATGTGAAAATGACAAAAATCCCATTCAAATATCGGTCAAAACTTAAAAATTACTGATTAAAAATAATTTTTTTAAATGTAAATTCAAGTAGTTTGATGGAAACTACCTAATTCTGATGAGTATTGCAAAAATCCGCATTAAAATCGAACAATAAATGGGAAAATTTCAAAAATCCCATTAAAAATTTCTGACTTTTGCCAACCACTGACATAACTGCGCATGCGCAGAATGCGCTCGGTTGCGCCTTCTGGCGATAGGTGAAAAGGCTTATTAAAACATTACTTTGGATATTATAATGTGTTGTATATAGCTACAACATTTTCTATCATTTGTTTGATTGAAATTAGACTAATTTATCAAAAAAAGGGATGATAAAATTGTATGCATCTTTGAATTTATTGCACTTATAAAGGCCTAGCAACCATTAACTTCGTTTTGTTTCAAATGAGTAGGAGTTGGATAAGTTTTATTATTTCCACCGTACAAATTATGAGTGGGTTCTTGCTTCTCTGATGCTGCTGCGCTGCGAGTATAATTAGAGTGCTCGGTGTGCATCATGATCGTTTTATAAAAAGGTTATTTAAGAACCTAGCAGCACAGTTTAAATATAAATATAAAGGTCTAAATTCTAAACATTTTTTTTTAAATATTATTATCTTCTGTTAATACAAAATTTCCCCATTGATTTAGTGTTGCTAACATTTGTCTAAGAATGCAATTTTTTTTCCTAAGAATTCAATTTTGCCTAAGAATGCAATTTTGCCTAAGAATGCAATTTTGCCTAAAAATGCAATTTTTTGTCTAAAAATGCAATTTTTGCCTAAAAATGCAATTTTTGCCTAAAAATGCAATTTTTGCCTAAAAATGCAATTTTTGCCTAAAAATGCAATTTTTGCCAAAAATGCAATTTTTGCCTAAAAATGCAATTTTTGCCTAAAAATGCAATTTCTGCCTAAAAATGCAATTTTTGACTTTTGCTTAAAAATGCAATTTTTGCTTAAAAATGCAATTTTTGCTTAAAAATGCAATTTTTGCTTAAAAATGCAATTTTTGCTTAAAAATGCAATTTTTGCCTAAAAATGCAATTTTTGCTTAAAAATGCAATTTTTGCCTAAAAATGCAATTTTTGCCTAAGAATGCAATTTTTGCCTAAGAATGCAATTTTTGCCTAAGAATGCAATTTTTGCCTAAGAGTGCAATTTTTGCCTAAGAATGCAATTTTTGCCTAAGAATGCAATTTTTTATCTTAGAATGCAATATTTTGCTTAAGAATGCAATATTTCGCCTAAGAATGCAATTTTTTGCCTAAGAATGCAATGTTTTGCCTAAAAATGTAATTTCTTGCCTAAGAAGGCAATTTTTTGCCTAAGAATGCAATTTTTTTACCTTAGAATGCAATATTTTGCCTAAGAATGCAATATTTTGCAATTTCTAAACTTAAAGAGAAAGTTAGTTTTCGCAATTGTTTACAGTTGCGGATGAAGAATGATGGTATTTGACGACGGAAGGCTTAAATTGGCACTTTCGCGCGAAACCAGTTTCTAACGAACGTCGAGAGAAATAAAATTAGAAAGTGTTAGCTGTTAAGACACCTGTCAATAAACAAAACGTGAGGAAAAATAAATGCGAAAATTTGCAAACATCCTTAAGGCTCCCGTAAGTGTTGAATGTTGATCGCATAAAATAACAAAATGTAATCCTCATTCTGGCGTACAACATAACAGTTAACAGCATGCATTGAGAAAGCGCAGGCAGACACAATTGTGTGTTGCCAACATTATAACCTCCCTTGCTCGAAAATAACCCGATATGATGGACTAATCCTGCCACTACCTTCGAGTTAATTACCCGTGCTAGAGAATTCATAAGCCCGCACGTTCTGAATCGTGTCACGCGCTGTTCGCGCCCCCTCCTTACTTTCCACCCCCTCGCACAAAACAAGCCGACTCGCTATAGCTACTATAATGCACCTTATTGATTAGGTGGGGCAGCTTCGCTGCACAGCTCGCTGCTCGCCGCTGAGCTGAGTGAGCTGCTTGCCTGCTCGCTTTGCTTTAGGTTGCTTCACTTATTATCAGATCAAAGTGCTTTTTTATATATTTTTCCTTCTCAAAAAATGGCGTCTTTTCAAAGTGCTTTAAAAAATGGGTGCAAATTTGCAAAAGTGAGCATAGTGCAAACTTGTGTTTTTTTTTAGTTTTTTTTTAAAAAAAAAAAATTATCCAGCGCACCGGAAGTGAGCAAGGGATGAAATGTAATTTCGAAATGCACTTTTTTTGCTGGTTATGTAAATATAATTAAAAATTAGTCGATACTTTATTTTCTAATTCGCATAGTCACGTGAAAATGATGGTCGAATTTTACAACGTTTAATGATTAGAATCAAGACGAAATGATGATAAAGGATGGAAATTGCAGTAATTATTAAATCTGAGCTGAAATTAAAAGAAGAAATGAGTCGAGTGATGTATAAATAAACAGAATAAAAGGCTTTGAATATAGGGCAAAGAATATACGCGGTGCCGTCGTTTTTCTCTCTAGAATGCTTCTAATTTAATTACAGTAGCGAATTTATGACTTAATTAAGGATAAAGCGTGTCGCATGATTTTTCCTCGTTTGTCTTCTTTAAGCTTCATTTAAACTTTTTCTTTTCTCGTTCTCTTACTATTTTATTTTATTTTATTAGACGCATTCTATTACTTTTTTTTCTTCAAAAAATAAATATAATATTGATTATTTATTATCGATATATATTAGATGCGTAAGCAAATATTGGAACACATCTAGTTTCTTTTTACTTTACAAGGTCTTTTTATATCGATTATATCGATTTGTTTTAAAATCAATTTATTAATTTTTTTTTTTTAATTTGATGTAAAACCAATTTCACACTAAATTGCTGA
>JH432058.1:134243-153987 GCA_000239455.1 Strigamia maritima
AATATGGCTGCAAAAACTTGTGTAAAAATATGGATTTTAATTTTGAAATTTGTGTTGTTTCGATTGAAATCGGTGTGGATGGGTGGGCATGCGAACGTTTATTGAATACTACCTTTGTGCAGAATGGGAGTTAATCGTGTTTTTGGTTGTCATAGCAACGTGAAAAAAGCTCGAAGAAAAGAGAAATGGCCAAGGCAATTGTGCAAATGGGTGGAGCCAAGCAGTTTCATTTTCTGCTCTTAGATTGCATTTTACTATTTTACTCTACCTTTGGTTCATACCATTTTTTCTTTTTCTTGTTGCCTTTCCATTCTTTTCTTTTATTGTTGACAAAATGGCTTTTCCAACGCAACAAAGCCAAATCATTTTATTTTACGCTTAGTTAAATTTTAAACAGATAAAAACCTCAAAACCTAAAATAGTATATTGTATATAAATAACGCCGAAAGTTGTCTCGTTTTAAAAATAATAGACAGTTTGCAATTTCTCGTACGAGAAATTGCAAACTGTATTACGAGAATACCAAAATAACGAGATATTGTTAAAAATCTCGTCACATTCATTCGCGTTTGAAAGGTCTCGGTCGAGATTTTTCAAAAATCTCGTATCATATTGTAGTGTATACGACTTGACGTGCGCATGCGCACTGCCTACAATCACAACAATTGTCGTGAAATTCTGCCGCCATTTTCCCTCCGCTTCGGCTGTAATTTTGGCAAGGTTGTGTCGATTACATAATCTCAGGTTAGTTTTTGCATCAGTCAAACACCTTGTACAAACCACAAGCCCAATACTTAGGCTTAATTTGTGTAAGGTGTCTTGTTTTGCTAAAAATTGCTGCTGCCGATTTCAATGTTGTATGTAATATGTTTCGTGACAAACCGCAAACACCTATACGACATTTTATTAACGAGATTAAAAAAACGAGATTTTTTTGAAAATTTTGTTTTTTTAATTCTCATTTTTGGTCTCGTACGAGAAATCGCAAACTGTCTAGTGTCTAATGTATGAATTTTGGTTTGAAAATTTCTTTCCATTTCCTTATAGCCCGGTCGGGTCCATCCTCTTTTGTTTTTTTCGTATGTGAAAGGTGAACAATCTTCTCAGCACTTTGCGAACACTTTGCCCAGTCAGTCCAACTCCATTGTACTTTATGACGTCATCTGCCTCTTTGCTGATTCCACAAACGTGGTTCGGATTTCGCTTTGACACTTCATCAGTGGCTTGATCTGGGGTGACCACCTCGTTGGGACTATCATTCAATTCACAATAAAAAAAAAATAAAAAAAAATAAAAAAAAAATAGACCCAAATCCCAATTTTCCAATTTCCTCTCTCAATCTCGAATTCGTAACTGGGTTTCTAAAGGATTATCAAATAAAATGTGATTATATTTTTTGTTCTCACATTCGTCCGCCTTCTGACCCAGGTGAGATGAGATGAGCTGTTGGTGTTGCTCATATCGCAAGGTCAAAACTCACAATTTTTTTTTTCCTGCTCAGAAGTTCTTATATCAAAACAACTCACATCAGAGACATCATAGAAGAGTATTTAACCGAAATGAACTGTGACGGTGACGTCGATGACGATACGTGTTTGCCTGTTTGGGTTGAAGGGTTAAATAGTGTTGATGAGATGAAATGTGGAGGATAAATGAGTATGGCATGTATAATTGTAAGACGTGTGCAGGTGTCGTAATTGGAATGTCGCAAATTGCGCTGATGGGTGTGAGAGAGTGACTGAGAAAGAGAGGCGTGGAATTTCTTGTCCTCACCTGATTAATTCAGAATTCGCTTTTGTTCTGCCCTGCCTGCGGTTTGTGTGAATCATCATGAATGATACATAAAATGCTCGCCACATTCTGATATGTATTAGTAACTTACATAAAGAAAAGGACTTGCATTTTGCAACAATTCTGTCGTGTCTGGATAATGGTCATTGTTTAGAGAGACACGTAGTTAGCTTTGAAGTTTTTTTTTTACCTGTACATTATAAAGGATGCACTGTAAAACTAGATCTAGCTTAAGTTAAGACACTTTAACTAAAAAAGAATCTAACACTGGTTCCATTTAATAGTCGTTTGGGTGAGCCTAAAAATCAAGGTGACTATTATAAAGTGCCTAAAACAAAATTTAGACACCTAGATTTGCAGTGATAAAAGAGTGGAGGATAAAAGACTAAGAAGAGATATTGAAAAAATTGTAATCACGTCCTTGTCACGCAATTACAGGATTTGTTAAATTTTAATCTCAACGCATTCATTCATTGTGGGAAAAGTGAAAACTGAAAAGTGCATTTTATTGATTTTACCGATAAAGGCTCACTGAAATTGCATTCAAATTCAAACAAAACAATTTGAGCTTTACTTTTTTGTTGTTGTTGTTGTTGTTGTTGTTGTTTATACAGTGCATGATATCGAACTGTTTTGACAAAATTCGAACATGTTTATTATTTCATTATTTATTATTTAGTTTATTCGGCCGTTGCATCGCTACTTAATATTTTTTTCCAACCAGAAAATTGGACATTAAACAGGTGCAGTACTTTAATTCAAATTCCTCAGCTGGGAAACGTATCAGTGAAATTTAGGGGTCTAAGGTTAGCGTTGAAGAGGGGAAGTAAAAGAGGGTCTTCTTGACCTTATACATATTCAGGAAATGACCTTCAGAATTGAACGCATCCCCAGTTCGCTTTATTTCGAAAACTTTATTTTCTATAACTAACGAGATCAATTGACAAATGTTTTTCTATCCTTCGACAGTTTGCGATTTTCTCGTACGAGACCGAAAACGAGATTTTAAAAAACGAAATTTTCCAAAAAATTTAAAGGATTTAAAAATTTAAAAAATAAGCCTAAGTATTGGGCTTGTGGTTTGTGCAAGGTGTTTGACTGATTAAAAAACTAAACCGAGATAATGTAATTGACACAACTTTGCCAAAATTACAGCCGAAGTGGGGGGAAAATGGCGGCAGAATTTCACGACAATTGTTGTATTGAATACAGTGCGCATGCGCAAATTAAGTCGTATACACGACAATTTGACAATTTGAAACGAGATTTTTGAAAATTCTCGATCGAGACCTTTCAAAAGAGAATACATGTGACGAGATATTTAACAATATCTCATTATTTTGGCATTCTCGTAATGAAATAAATCGAAATAAATCGTAATAAATCGTAATAAATCTCATCTCGTCCGAGAAATCGCAAACTGTCTTTTATCTAAACTTTTATTAGAGTACTTATTGGAGACTTATTGTTACCGGATGTTTACCTGGTAACTTCGTTATTTAACTTATCCATTGATCCTCCACGAGAAAGTAATAAAACAAGTTGTTTTTGTCATACTGGTCTCAGTAGATGTTGCAGGCTTATCGTTCCGTCAGCTTCTCTAGTCTCTACTCGCTATTGTTGCTTTAAGAGGTGCACTCGAAACTACAAGTCTTATAAAGGTAGTCACGGTGTGAACCTGACTATTTTTCATTTTCTGACAGTGATGTGTGGCCATGAGGCGCTGCCCCTGCCGCCTGCCGGGGTGCTGGGCTGGGCATGGGGTGTTTCAAAGTGAAATGAAGTTAGTCGGCTCAGCTGTACGGGAGGGGGGGGGAGGGGGTGCAACGTGCAAATGGGGTTCTCCATTTTTTTTTACTAGCTTCATTTGCAGCCTATTGTTGTTTGCAGGTTTGGAATGGGGAATGAGATATGAGATAGTGCAGTGCCGGGCATTGGGGATGCGGCTTTAATGTCAACAAGTGTTGGCACAAACCGCAAGTAGATGGAATTGATTTTAATTGGTCAATAAACGAGGATTATAATCAGATGAAGAGACGCGAACACAAATATTGCACTAATGAATTTAAATAGTGATAATCATCGTCATCAACATGACCCGCTATCATGATCTTGTTGCATGCAACAGCTGCCACATCGGCTGCCACTGCCACTCGAGTCATTTGCAAGAGACCACCAACACTATCAAGTGGTCAGTCTGTATAGCACAGCGCCACCCCACCGCCTTCTCCTACTTTCTGCTGCAGTGCTGAGGACTGAGGTCTGGTCTATTCATTTTCATGTACTATAGAAAAGTAGAAAAGTACCCCTCACCAACCAGGTGCGCGCGTTCAATGCAACTCAAAACAGACAATATTGACGCACAAAATGCTAGTGAATATATGCTTCAGTTAAGATGGCAGTATGTGACTTGATTGTCAAGTTAGGGCTATGAAACTCAAACTCGTTATTCAGTCAGCTTGGTTTTCTATAGTACCAGGTATAATAAACAATTATCAGTTTCTGTTTACTGCTGGCTTTAAGTGTATAAAGTTCAACAATGGTGTTGTTGTTTTATTTTTGTTATTATCGTATTCCCTTGGAAAGAACTGGCATGCCGGATAATTCGAGCTCAAAATAGTCACAAAATACCATCAATAAAATACCACAATGAATACCACAATACCAACAATGAAATCACTGCAAACAGTGATTTTATTAGAAGAAAAGTCAATGGCCTTCCCCTAATACATATTTACTAACTTACTTCGGCTCCAATTTTATTTTTAAAAAAATACCTTCTATATAACTTGGTTGGTATTCGTCACCAAATCTGCCACAAACAGTGATTTCATTAGTTAAAATTACTGCAAACAGTGATTTTATTAGTTAAAATTACTGCAAACAGTGATTTTATTAGTTAAAATTACTGCAAACAGTGATTTTATTAGTTAAAATTACTGCAAACAGTGATTTTATTAGTTAAAATTACTGCAAACAGTGATTTTATTAGTTAAAATTACTGCAAACAGTGATTTTATTGGTGGAACCATAATATGATGTCGTTTGTGTCATCGGATCCACCGAGTCGCAGCTGCAGTGCGGCCAGGTGGCCCCACAGACGGCAACAGAACGTATGAGCACCTTACGGCACTGATTCGAATTTAGTGTTAAGGCATGCCGTAAAAATGACCTCTTTCCAACTTTTCAAAATCTGGTCTAACTTGATTTTACCGAGGGAATACGTTAAAATTTAAAATATAAAAAAGAAGGAAAAAAAGTGGAACCAAAACGTCCACGGCAGTTTTGGTGACGAATAGGAATACCAATGTAAGTTTTGTTTTTCACCAAGTACGGATGTTATGAGAACATTAAAGCCATTGATTTTCCAACTTTATTTCAATGTGTTCTCGTGTTGTTTCTTATTTACAACGTAAATTATACAGAAAGTATTTTTTTTTTTATAAAATTAGAGCCGATGTAGCCGAAGTAAGTTAGTAAATATGTATTAGGGGAAAGCCATTGACTTTTCTTTTGGCATTAGGCTTAATGTATTGGAGTTGACGAAGCCTTAAGGCTAAGTTGGTAACTTTAAGGAAAAGTCTTAAGTTTGAACTACTGATTTTTCTGCTGTGCAGCACTTGCCTATGAATAAGAGTGAAGTGAGTTTTGCGATTTTTTAACCTTGCGGCTATAACTTGAAATGTGGTGTGACCCTGAACAGACAGGTGAGGTACTCACCAGGGGAGATTGCAATAGCCGCAGGCCCGACTTTGAGGGTTCCTTGAATTCAGGCGTGAAGAATATTAAGCCCAAACCTCCCTTCTTCCACCTCCAAAGTTCCCTTTTTCGCACTCAAACTTACTCACACTTTTTCCTTCAGTTTTCTACTTTTTCTTTGCTTTATTATATACGATTAATACATTATTATTATAGCACATATTCACACTTGATTGGTGGTGGTTGGGGCATCTGGGTGGGCATGACATTGCACTGCATTTTATTGGGCAACATCATGGAGAAGATTTTCATTTATTTTTTTTTTTTTTATTTAAACCGAACAAAGAAAGGGATTTTTCTCTCTAGCTCTCTCTCTCTCTCCCTCACCCTCTCCCGCCCTTTCTTTTTCCTGTTTTCTCAGGTTGTTATCTTGATGTGCTAATTTTGTCTGAATTTTGATTTTTTTCGCCGACCTGCAATAAAATGTACATCGTTGTGGGTGGTATATTTTTTCTGCGTTTACAATTGCAATTTATGCAGAATAAATAAGGTGCTGGTGTGAAAAGTTATAAATATGTTATTGCTTTGTTACGTGATATTTTCGCTGCGTTGAAATTGACACCTACTTGCAGATTTTCAGTAGACAATAGGCCGGCCACATTTTTCGCACAACTCACAAGTGTTATTCAGGAAACAAAAGTAGGAAATGATCTCATACATAACTATTCATAACTATTCATGTTGGCCATTGTTATGCATGCTGTTGCTAGATTTGGATTTCAAGATATGGAGTCTCATCGTTCCATTTAAAGGGTTTACGACATCACAATTTTTATTGGTCTATTGGATTAAACATTATTTAAAACTCTTAAATAATTTTTATTAAAAAATTCAATGTTGAAGTTGTGAAAACGAGAACATGAAAAAGCGAGACCAAATAGAGAATTTGCGTGATTTCTACCAGTTGTGACATAAACCTAAAGGCTGATTCACAATGGATGCATAGCTTTCATGCAACGAGTCAATTGTCGCATGCAACAATTGACGCGTTTGTTTTTTTCATACGAAAGTTGTTTACATCATTGTTGAACATAGTTCTGAATTTAATCACATTTTAAGTCCACTGAGCATGCTCAGTCACTAGGAAGTAGAATGACGTCACACCTTCAGATGCAAAATGGCTCAACAAGTGATTCGAAGGCTGAGATTGGCTGGGAAATCATAAGAGAATCGTTTTGATTGGCTATGCATCATACGTCACATTCCACGTACGAAAAATACTCGCAATACTTCAAATTATTGAAGTATAGCTTTTGCATGCAAACCACTGCAAACTACGCGTGCAACCGTCATGCGTGCAGTTTGCATGCAAAATTTTGGCTCATTATGAACGCGCTTCCGTCCATTGTGAATGAGCCTTTATGCTGGCCGCAGACATGCAGCGATCACTAGTGTCTCTGCGCATGCGCTCAAAATGTCACTTCCGTCGCGCGACAGAACATTCTACTTTGGAAAAAAGTACAGCCATCGTGTATTTTTTGCCTGGCGATACAAATCGCATCCAATGAGATGGGAGTATTTTATCACGTGTTCTAATTGCTTAGTTATGACATCATTTTGGATCAATATTTTGGAACAATGTTCCAAAATATTTGTTGACATGACGTTATACTTATAACTATATAATTAGAACAAACAATTGCTTTTTGATTTGCGCCTAATCTGCTGTAGCAGAGGTGATTTCTGTTGCGAATCGCGGGACGAAAACGCCAGCGATGCGAAATTACTACATGTCTGCGGCTCTGCGCCCAGCATAACTGTGACGTCTGTAATGTACAGTATGTGAAAACACAATGTAAACATTGTTTGTTACTAAATATTGTAAATTAAAAGCGTGAGTATTCCCAGGCAACACAAGATAACAGAAAGTGAAATAGAAATGAAGAGTGAGGAATAAATGTCAGATGAGAATTACTATATTACTAGCAAGTTTATAGGCACAAACACTTCAACATCAGAAACTGTGGCACGCCAGCAGCGGCCAACAATGTCCCTCACCAAGCTCGAATAAGCTGTTGGGAATATACAATAATTTTTTTAAAACTTTAAAAAATAAATAAAAACCATTTAGGCCATTTTAAGAGATGGCGAAAATTCATTTTTAGGCTCACCCAAACGACTATTAAATGGAACCATCATGTTTAGGTTCTTAAAGTGTCTTAAGTTAGCTATTATAAAGTGTCTAAAACAAAACCTAGATTTGCAGTGGAAAACTAATCGATATTTGTACTATACTCTATTTAACAATTCGTGCACGAAACTCCCATTGGTTAATGACCTACGCATTGTACTGAAAGTATATATTGTGATATCTTATTTTAATCTTCTAGTTGAGTTGAGTCGAAAAATCATCGCTTCGTAGTCCAAAAATATGTATGCCATTCTTAACGAACGAAAACGCTTGTAAAATATTTACAAAAATTATTTACATTTGGGTTTTTGCATTGTTGCGCACATTTTTTGGCTACGAAACAATGATTTTTTGACTTAGCTCGACTAGAGGATTAAAATAAGATACCACAATATATACTTACAGTACAATGCAAAAAAGTTCACTTTTCAGTTTCGTGCACACATTGTTGGATAGAGTTTAGTCAATATTTTCTTCAAAAGTTCTTTGAAAAAAAAAAAAAAAAAAACTTTTTTTACATTAGAAAACTCTGTTTGTTGTTGTTCCAAAGGAAACTTTAAGAAGACGCATGTTTCAACTTTCAAACGTTGAATTCAGTTGGGGATATTGCAGCATCAGTAAATATGCATAAATGTCCGAGTTTATTTGCATCTAGTCTTGACAAAGAGACTCGAATGTGGACACGAGGGAAAATTGCAAGACCCTAGAGGAGACTCGCGAGTTAAAAAAAGAGGAATGGGGGTGAGTGGAGTTGGGTGAGTGTTTTATGGTCTACATAAGATGGCGGGTCTCCCTCTTTCTTCTTTCTTGCGTGGAAGGGGGCTTTTTCAGCTGACACGGGAATAATTCTTGGCCAGTTTCATTTTGGTTCTAGCCTCGTCGTGCCACAGCGCCATAGCGCAGTGCAAGGTTTGGGCGTTTGGTCTAGGGAGTAATGGAACGGCCTCACAAATCGTGCGATGTCTGTTTGTTAGGCCAAATAAGCCTGGTTGGTTTTTTTCTTTTTTTCTTTTTTTCTTTTTTTCTTTTTTGCTGTTGATGGAGGATTATTATGAATAAAATATACACCGGTACTTAAGAAGATAGGGAAAAAAGTAGCAAAATGGCCGCTGTTTGAGGAAAAAAAATAGAGTGTGTCCAGTAAATATTTTATTTCACTTTTTCTATGTAGTGGAATTATTGGAGGAGTATATACTGTATGGTGAATATATACATCGCAGTAAATAAAATAATATAATAAAAAAAAAACTAAATAAGAAAAAGAAGGAAAAGAAAGTTTGGTTGAAAAGTGTTTTTTATTTGTATCTGCTGGAATGTTGTCGCGAATAATTTGTTGCTGATGAGTTTATGATGAGGTATTTAAAATTAAATGAAAGCAAAAAGAAGTGTAGTTACTAACGTAAAAGCTGGGATAACTTTGATTTTTGGTTAACATTGGTTAATTGAATTTTTTTGTCAATTGCATGAATATTGTTGTCAAAATAGATATTATAACTGATTATAATTACCTGCGACCAATTATAATTATATTTTGAAAAATTAATCTATTTATTTTTGAGAAAAAAAAAAATATAAAATTTGCATGTTGGAAAAATTAAGTTGCATTTTTTGATTAATTTTTTTTTTTAAATAATGCTAAAATGTTTTTAAAAAGGAAAAGAATAGTCAAAGTTAGTTTATGACTAAAGTAACATTATTATTTCACCAAAAACCAGTGATTGATCAAAGTTCCTACCCCATGAGGGGTAACTTTGATTTTTGGAGTTAATTTTTATTTTTTTTTTTTTTTTATTTTATTTTTTTTAAAAAAAGAGGTTAAAAATTAAGGCAGGATTTTTTAAAATGAGGATAGCCTCAAAGTACAGATAGGGACGTAAGTTTCAAGACAAAATTCAGATTTTTATGTCTAAATAACTCATGACCAGACATCGTTTTGAAGTTGAAAATTGATCAAACTAACCCCTGGTTTACGGTATACGAACTTAAAAAGTTTAAAACAACTGGATGGACAGAATGAAATATAAGAATGAAAATTGTAGACCACAGTTGCATTCTTGTCTCGATCCCCGAGCCAAGCGGAAGTGGTGCAAACACCATTTTGTAAGCGTGACAACTCTATCTCGAGTGTAATTATAGACTGCGAGTGCGAGTGAAAATGACAAGGCTGAAAATTCGGCAATAAAAATTCCTCGAATTTCAATTGCATCTCGGCCATTTTGCGAAATGAATACCAGATTTGTTTCTCTCCTCTCCTAAACTCCTTCTCGTGCCTGCCATAAGCCTATTTTGACCCTGCGCACACAAAGGCGCCTTTGATGATGTGCGGTTTCGAGCGAGGTTTTCGAGACAAGCAAGGCGAGGCGAGGCGAAATGAGGGGGGGAGGGGGGAGGGGGGAGGGCATTTTCACTCGACTGCGAATATCCTGGGGCAAGTTTCTACCCTCTTCACACCATTATCACTTAGCCTCTGTTCAGGGCGCTTTTTTATTCTCACATTATTAAGTATCTCTTGTCTCCTCTTCTTTAGTCAAGGTTGCAAGTTTTTGAGGTTTTGGGGAATAAAGAATGTAAAAGTAGGAAAAAAAGGTGAAGGAAGGGGAACAGGAACTCATTCGAGTTTACAGTTGAGGGTTATTTAGGAGTAATAAGTGGCTACCTTTTTTCGGGGTTTGACAATTGACATTGAGAGGTTAATAATGGTTGAGTGCTTTCTGGTTAGGTCACTCGTTAAATAATTGACGAATCGATTTATTTATTTATTTTGTGTAATGAAATTGAAATGTATATTAAAATTAGAAAAAGTGGATTTTTTTAATTTATTTATTAATTACTTATTTTTTTTTTTTTTTTATATAAAGTAAGGGGGCGATTGTTGAAACATATACGTTAAAAATGTCTCAAACTATTTCTTTATATTTTGTTTTTATTTTAAATACCATATTGGCGTATACTACGTAGTCCAATGTTATTTTTTTAAAAATTGGTTTTTTAAATTTAAATTTTTCTTTTTTGCCTAATCTGCTAAAGTGCTCGGACTAAAAGTGGCACATTATTTCTCAAGTTTAAAATCCATTATGCAAATTATTAACACCAACCTTCTCTTTTCCACTCTTTCTCTCTCTCTCTCTCTCTCTCTCTGTGTATGTCTCTTTCGTCTACGCTTCTTGTTTTACCATTCTCTTAATCCGATTGGCGGCAAAGTGGAGATGGCTATAGGATAGGATGGGGGAGGGAATTGTCCAATATGATATTTTACGTGTTAACATTGTTACGGCTGCACGTATAACCGAATTAGTGTAAACATTAAAGCTCAGTTTTCACGCGCGATTAGATCTATTTAAAAGCATCTGTTTTATTCATGTACAAGTTAGCTGCATTTTGTACGCTTAATGACTTTTGTTTCTCAATGTATAACATGAATGTTTAATAAAATGCATATTTAAAAGACAGGCTGGGCCGGCCAAGAGGATTAAAAATAAGCTCAACAGTTATTATAATGTCTTACAGTAGTAGAAAAGAAAGAAAAATAATAATTAAATGTGTTTAATTTGTTTAATTTGATAATTCCACTTTTTTGTTTATTTATGTTTTAAAAAAATGACAAAACGAACGAATAAATGAGCGAGTGAGCGAGTGAATGAATGAATCCTAATTCATTTAGTAGAGTTGCGCAGTTATTTTTGCTGTTACTGGTATAGGGAACCTCCTCTTTGCAGCTGTAAATCTTATCTTTCGTTGCTTTTTTCGATTTCTTCTTTTCTTTCTCAACCATAGATTTAAATTTTGAGATTTTTGACAGCAGGTGGCCCGAAGGGCAACAGGATGCCATGATATTTTGACGCGCGTGAAATTCCAAACGCCCCCTACCTTCATCCCTCTCTCCCGCCTTCCCTTCGTTTTGTTTCGAATATTCGATTCAATGATGTCTTCACTAAAGAGTCATCTATGAATTTTGAAACGTTCATCTCATATTACTAAGTACTAGTACTCATGTTTTTACCTTTATTGTCAGGACTACTAACGGTAAACACTAAACCTAAGATCAAATTCAGATCTTCACTTTTTCCACTTTTTCCTGTTTTCTCTTTAACTTTGATTTCTAACTCCGTCTAACGGCAAATTTGGAAAGGAAGCTACTGACCAAACATACAGAGCTGTCTTTCTCTTCGTTTTTCATCAATTCTCTCGTTTTTTTACTTCAATCTGCTAATCTGCAGTTGAAAGATTTGGCACTTGAATAAAACGACAACAGGATATCATTCTAGAACTAATGGACTAACGGAAAGATTTAACAAAACATTTGCAAATATGTTAGCCAACTGTGTATACTGTATTCCTTCAGATAGAACGGCATGTCGGATAATGGCGAGTGCCGGATAATTCGAATTTTCCGGCATTTTGTTCATTTAATTGTTAATTGACCAGTTGTCTACTTGTCAAAAACTGGTCAGACTTGTAATTACCAGCATGCAGTTGTTTCCGAAGGAATACGGTAAATGAAAAACACACGATTGGGATGAATTTTTACCAGGTGGGAAAAACGATTTCCGGTACGTATAAGAGAAAACTGAAAGTTATGGATTAAATATTTTTGAAATTATTTACGATGTTAATTAAATTGAAGGTACATAATTAGCATGTGAAAGAGAGAGATGGTAACGGTAGCGTATAGAAAAAGCAAACAAATTTATATTTGTTCGTTAGTGGCGCGGTCAATAAGGAAGAACATGAGCATCGTGCACGTCGAATGAATAAATTATACAGCAGGAGGTACCGGGACCGGCAATTCTAGCCATTCCGCCATTTTGCTTGATTGTTTTAAATTTAAATTTAAATTAACATTAACATTTGGATTTAGATGTTGTATTCAAACTTATATTATGCTAACGTGTACCGAGTTAACCTCGTGACATCTTGAGGGATTATCGAATGACTTATTATAATCCCTGCAGCTGTGGTGAGGTCAGATGAAGTCGAAGAGGGAGGAGCGAGGCTAATTAAACTTCTCCATAAGCTTCTCGCGAGTCGCGTCGAGTCGAGTCGAGTCGCCATTGCCAGATTAGTCTTTGACTTTGTGTCTGCAAGTGTTAAATATGACAACAATTTGTTAGCTCTGCTCTGGAAAGTTATCGTTTGTCAAATATTTTATCTTTTTCATTTTTAATAAGGTGTGGTGTAATTAGACGATATGGTTTTGTATAGAAAACGGTTAGGTGAGGCTGGTGCTCATTTACTAAAGGCACCTTTTTAACAAGAAATATACCGTAAAACAGTTTTTGATGGCCACTTTAGCTTTGCTTGGATTTTTATTGACTTCTGATAATCGTTTAGCATCCAGTATATGAAAAATGGTATATAACAATTGCGTAGACAGTTTGCGATTTCTCCTATAACTCTATTTATCATTTCGTGCGCGAAACTCCCATTCGTTAATAACCTATATTGTATCGAAAGTATATATTGTGGCATCTTATTTTAATCCTCTAGTTGAGCCGAGTCGAAAAATCATTGTTTTGTAGTCCAAAAATGTGCGTGCCATTGTTAACAAATGAAAATGCTCGTAAAATATTTTTAAAAATTATTTACATTTGGGTTTTTCTATTGTTGCGCACATTTTTTGGCTATGAAACAATGATTTTTTGACTCGGATTGACTAGAGGATTAAAATAAGATGCCACAATATATGTGTACTTTCAGTACAATATAGGTCATTAATCAATGGGAGTTTCGCGCACGAAATAATAAATAGAGTATAGGAGATTTATTTTCATTACGAAGATGTCAAAAAACGAGATATTGTTAAAAATCTCGACTCTTTGTTTCAACGGTTTGACGAGATTTTGGAAAAATTTTGTTACACATTGTCGTTAACACATTTCGTACGAGAAATCGCAAACTGTCTAGTATTTGAAGCACGATATAAGGGTTAGTTCATCGCACCGCTCCGTAACGTAACGCAAGATGGCTACTTCAAAATTGATTTTGAAGTAGGAAGTAATGTAACTTAAGAAATTACGGCAACTAATGACAAGACTGCTGCTTCTCGCATGAAAAACGGGACGAGATGAGAAATTACGTGAATTGTTGGTTTACAATTTACATATACTGTCTACAAACAATGTGAACAAAACCCTACGTTACTTTTGTAAGTTACGTTAAATTTTTGTTAAGTTACGTTAAATTATCGTTAAGTTACGTTAAATTTTTGTTACGTTACGTTAAATTTTCGTTAAGTTACGTTACGTTACGTTATGTTCAATAGAGGTTTGCGCAACTGAAAATTGCACAAACGTATGAACGTATGAACGTAAGGTTTTATATGTAGATGCGTTGGTTAAAACATAGATCAACGTAACTAAATTTATACGTTGGGCGATATGTTTAGGCGTACACATGAACGTATTGTTATGCGCATCCCCATAACAAAGCAATTGGCCAGCTTCCACTTTTGCAAGCCTTCATTCGCAAAAATGACAGGGCGACGATACGGTAGAGGCCGAAGACAGAGTAATAGAGGCCGAGGACGAAGAAATAAAAAATCATTGCGGCTATCACTAACACACCACCACCACTGACTGCAACGGATATTTTGAATCAGGTTGAGTGACACTAGGTTGTTACGTTGATTTTTTTGTTTGCGCAAACACTCATCACGTATTAACGTAAATGTATGAACGCGTGAACGTTGTACGTTTGTACGTTCATGCATTCATACGTTTTTGTGATCAGCGCAAACCCGCTATTGTGATCGAATAAAATTTATATGTAAAGTTTGTAATCGTTTGATTATAAAATATACAGCAACCATCAGCCCGGCAGGAGGCAGGAGGCACTTAACTTAACCGTTTAGTGTTTAGTTGAAACGTATTTGTGTGATTGCGCAATTTGTTGTATCTGCTGAGCTGAGACCGCGGCGCGCGTAAATGAGTTTCTAAAAAAAAAGAGGTGCTCGAAACATGTAAAGTTAGTCCCCACGGACCAGAAGAAAAGAAGAAAGGAGAGGAGAATGTGAAAAATAGATCAAGTGCAAGTGCGTATTGTTTGCAGTAAATCCCGGGCGTCTAAATGCAATGTGTGTTTCTTTTGTGTTTGTTCTGCATCTTCACGCAGTTGTATAACTTAACAAGGAAATCCCAAAGTGCTTAATAAGAGTGGTGGCAGTGTTATCAATTGAAAGTCCCATCTTCTCTCCCTCGTCTTCCTCCTCGTTTTCCTTAGCTAGCAACGAAAACCCATGAGGGGGAAGAGGAGATCCACCAGAGGGATCGACCAACAGCTTCCCACCATTTTCTGCGCGCATACCTAAACAGCTCGGAGGGCTCGAAACGACTTTGATGGCACTTTCTTCGTAGATGGTGCTGGGGAATATGTGGAGCATACCATTTACATAAATCTTGATTTAGACTATCATAAAATCCATCTCGACTTACATTACACATTACGGCGCTCCCTCGAATTTTCTTCGTCTCCCATTTGCAGCGTTTGCTGCGGCTTTTCCAATGTCGCGGGTGGCATCAAGCGCCTATGACTTTGACTGTGTCTGTCCGTGTGACCTAGTCTTCGGCTCTTGCTTCGGTTTTCGGCAAAGAAATTTCATGTCATTTTCTGTGGCAATGCAAATGGCATCGGCCAAGATGTTTTTCGATGTTTGCAACATCAGTTGAGTTTAACATAAACGGAGGAAAAAAATGTAAATGTTGTTTGTCGTTATTCTCCATATTCCATTCCATTCCATTCCATTCCATTCCATTTCCTATTGAATAAAAGGTGCGTGGCAAATCTCATTGAATTGTTAAGTGCAAGCTGCCTTGCAAATTCAATCGCATCTAAATTCTATGGCCATGTGGCCGATATATATATTTGCATATTTTCTCTTTTACTTAAAAAGTTTATTGTAATGCTTAGTTCCCACTTGGCAGAAATTCTGACAGAAAATTTTCTGCTGTGCAGAAAAGTATGTTTTTCTGTCGTTGGCTCCCACCTGTGGACTGAAAAGTGGGCAAAAAAGTGCTGAAAAGTAGAATTTAAAAATGGATGCCAGCTAAGGAAGGCAATTGTAAACACTGCTGCTTTTTACACTCAAAATTTTCTGCAGCAGAAAATTTTCTGTCGGAATTTCTGCCAAATGGGAACTAAGCAGAACTGTACTAAAGACTGGACAGTAATAAGTCGTAAAGAGGATTAATTAATTACTCTCTCGACAGCAAGTTATTCTCAACATTGGTGTTCATGCCACTTCATAATATAATGCAAGATGGCTGCACAATACATTGTGGGTTTAAAATCACAGACGTAAACTTAAGTTTCTAATTCAAAATTGATTTTGAAGTAGTGACTTATGAAATTATGGTAACCAATGACGAGAGATATGCTTCTTGCATGAAAAACGAGATGGAATGAGATACGTATTGGCCGGTTTACGTTTACTGTCTACAAATAGTGTGATCAAAACCATGTTACTTTTCTTAAGTTAGGTTACGTTATTTTTGTAAGTTACGTTATGTTACGTTCAATGTGAACTAACCAAAATGTACTGATTCAGTAGTGAAAAGCAATATTGCATCGATAATTCCACTGTTTGATTGTTGTTTCAGAGTGTTGATTAACATCTAACGGATGTTGTCTATGATCACAACATTCAACAACTGATCAACGTTCAAAAATGTTGATTCAATATTGGCTCGTTTCATGGGAATATCGGTTATTGATGTGCAACATTCGTTTAATATTAAATCAACATCTTGTTATGTTTGAATGTTGAAAAAATGTTGATAAAAAATGACATTCTAATATTGAATCAACATTTCTAACGTTTTTTCTGAATGTTGTTTAGACATTTTCTTGTTTCGTGGGATTGCTCTTGATGTTGAGATGGAACTAGGGAGGGAGTGAGTAGTTCTTCATTTCCAAGATAATTGGTAATTCGGATAATTTTGCCAACCTAAAGTAAGAGGATCCGATGGAAAACTAAGTGTATATATGGATGGTACTACATCAATGTACTGTATCTGGGAGATGAAGCGAAAGCGGCTAAAATAAGGACAATGAGGTCTTATTATTCCAATTTCCGGTGTTTGTTTTTCTGCGTCTTTAGGATGATTAGTAATGTGGATATATCCGGTTGATTGTACGCTAATATTTGCAGTAATCGAGAGCAATTTCCCGTGTTTTACTCCTTATTAGCCACTGGCTTCCATCGGCTTCCCTGTCAGGTCTCCCCAAAGGGACTCTCATGACAACACTATTTCCGCCATAATTACGTCATTGCTGATTGTGTCAGTTTGTTCGCAGATTAGGAACACATTTGCCGAGTCTCGGCACTTAGGCTTAACTGAGAACTTTTTTCCAAAATGTTTTCTTCTTCTCTAACTTGCCGGATGTTTACTTAGTCCTCTGGCGCTCACTTTTACTCTTTTCATCGTTTTTCTTGTTTTTTTTTTTTTTTTTTTGTCTTTTCTTTGTTTTTTTTCCTCCTCTTCTTTTCTTTCTTTTTACTGTCTGTTATTCTTAGAATTGGCGATGAGGAACCAACATGGCGTCTATGTTTATTAATTTTTATTTAAGAAAAAAATTAAAACTTAAAAAACATTTTGTTTAGATGTGAAGAGACAAAAATGTTGCTGCATTTCAGTGATGAAATGATGAAATGAAAACATGGAAAAGTTTGAAATGATTTTATAAAAGCCAAAAAATACATATTAGACAGTTTGCGATTTCTCGTACGAGACCGAAAACGAGATTTAAAAACACAAAATTTTCAACAAAAAAAATTGTTTTTTTAAATCTCGTTAATAAAATGTCATATCATGACATATCGGTGTTTGCGATTTGTCACGAAACATATTACATACGACACTTAAATCGGCGGTAGCAATTTTTAGTGGAACCAGACAACTTATCACAAATTAAGTCTAAGTATTGGGCGTGTGGTTTGTGCAAGGAGTTTGACTAATTAAAAACTAACCTGAGATAATGTAATCGACACAACTTTGACAAAATTGCAGCCGGAGCAGAAAATGTCGGCAGAATTTCACGACAATTGTTGTGATTCTATGCAGTGAGCATAGGTCAGGTCTTATACACGACAATTTGAAACGAGATTTTTGAAAAATTTTGTGTAACGAATTTTACATGTAACGAGATATTTAACAATATCTCGTTATTTTGGCATTCTCGTAATGAAATAAATCTTGTAGGTACGAGAAATCACAAACTGTCTATTATTACATCTCTATATTTTTTTCGTAATAGTACATAACGTTAGAAATAAATATTGAGGGTCAAAAGTTTTGTGACTATGACCGGAAGTTAATATAAACAAAATGGCAGCAAAATACGATGAGAAGCGTCCATCGCTACATCGACTTTAAGTTCTAATTTAATTATTGACGGTAGTTGGCTTATTTAGTTATCTATTAAATGGGCCTAGTCCTGTTAACATTGAGTCTACAGCAGAAACAATCAAACGAAGAGTTGAAGCATAAACCGGAAATAAGACAAATGGGCCACACCGGAAGCGAATAATATGACACCCCAAGTTTCACTCAATTCTCTAATAAATTACTTAGTTTTAGCAATCATCTGTTTCCGCTAGACCGTTCATTTTTATCTTCTGGTGGTTGAATTTATAATATTTATAAAATTTATAAAATTTATAAAACGAGTCTAATTTTGTTTAACTTTTTTTTTCATCTTTTTTTATAGATGAAAAAAATTAAACTTTAAGGTTGGAGATGTGAGTTTGGTTTATTGATTTCCGTTTTGAGATTGTCACACGACATAAAATTCTTCTAAGGAAAAAAAATGAATGACTTAAAAAAAAAAATGGGAAAGAGAAAGTCAAGTCTTGTCAATAGACTATTATCAGATTGCCAAAAACAAGTTTTTTTCTTTTTTCTTTTTTTTTTTTTTTTGCAATGCTTTCACTGGAAAATTCTTCGAATAACGTGACATGTGTACAACATTTTGAAAAAGCCAATCATGCGCGGTGTGTACCATCAAATATTTTTTGACTGTTGTGTTCATAATTGGCTGTGAACGATCCAATTCTATTCGAAATATTGACTTAGCGTTTTAATTAAAGAGCTTACGACTTACAATTATCTTATTTTAATCCTCTAGTCGAGCTGAGTCGAAAAATCATTGTTTCGTAGCCAAAAAATGTGCGCAACAATACAAAAACCCAAATGTAAATAATTTTTTAAAATATTTTACAAGCGTTTTTGTTCGTTAACAATGGCACGCACATTTTTGGACTACGAAGCGATGATTTTTCGACTCAGCTCAACTAGAGGATTAAATTAAGATACCGCAATATATACTTTCAGTACGATGCATAGGTCATTAACCAATGGGAGTTTCGTGCACGAATTGTTAAATAGAGTTTAGGCGTTAGCCATCAGGTAATGCCGAACGTCGCCGATAGAAGGCAATTGGTCTATTTCACTAGAAAATACCTCGCGAAATCGCCAAAATTAGCCTGGCAACATATTTTAATCCTATTAAAAAATAATATGCTAATTATTGTTGTAGGTTTGATTAAATCCAGACAATTCAATAAAGTAGCTGCAAAACAAAGCAAATGAAAACCAAAAATCTATATCTATATTCCTCAAAGTTTGTGTGTCTGTAAGTTATCTAATTGGCCGATTTCAATGGCGTCATATATCAAGGGATTCAATGGAATTTCAGCTGGTTTTTAATGGGATTCCACGAGATTCCACGGGATTCCATGAGATTTCACGGGATTCCACGGGATTTTATGGGATTCCATGGGAATCAACGAAATTCCACGGGAATCAACGAGATTCCACGGGAATCAACGAGATTCCACGGGAATCAACGAGATTCCACGGGAATCAACGAGATTCCACGGGAATCAACGAGATTCCACGGGAATCAACGAGATTCCACGGGAATCAACGAGATTCCACGGGAATCAACGAGATTTCACGGGAATCTACGGGATTTTAACGGGATACACGGGATTTTAATGAAATACCCGAGCAAAGCCGGGCTGTAACTGCTAGTTTTCATAAATCCAGTAAAAAGGAAATACTAGAG
>JH432058.1:154562-165434 GCA_000239455.1 Strigamia maritima
TNTTTTNTTTTTTTTTTTTTAGTCGATTTATAAGATTTATTTTGCTGCTTGGGCAAATGTTTCTTCATTCACGTCTACCGAGAAACGTGGAAGAGGGAAAAAAAATACGACACGTTAAAGCTTACCAACAGTAAAAAAGAATTTAAAAGAAAAGAAATTGCTCTCACTTTAGTTAGATTACCTGAAACTGAAAAATAGAAAACGGCAGAAGCACTGAACTATGTGATATTTAATGATGTAATCGGAAGTAAAGTTAGTCAAAAATACAACAATAAAAAAAACACAAAAATACCCCCCAAAAAAAAAAAAAAAAAAAAAAAAAAAAAATTTAATCTACAACTATCATTTATTTGAGATCGAAATGATAATAATTTGCACAAATAACAAAGTTTTCGTAGCGTTTAAATTCATGACTATAATTTTAATATGTATCGCACAACATGACGGATAAAAATTCCAATTTTGATAAAAAATAATATTTATTTTTTATTTTTTTTTTGCCAGAAAACATAATTTATTTTTTGCCGAACGCTTTTGTGTGTCTTTTGACGGTGGCTGAGTTTTCAATCGAATTACCACCTGGATCGTTTGTTATTTGTGTGTAGAAAAGATAAAGGAAATTGTATTGATTTTCCATTGGCTTTAACGATGGGCTGAGCCACGCCTGTCACCTGATTGATTAGAATCCCAATCCCTCCTTCTTGCCATCTACAGGCGCCATTACTGCATGATGAGTGCATTAAGGAGAAGGCTTGACAGTTGAAATTTCAAACTCGAGAATCAAGTGGAGCGATTTTAAGTGTCTTCTCAATAAAGATGCGAGTCAACACAAATCTTTTCCACCAGCAGGCTTAAGTCATAGCCCTCAGTCTCTTTCTCTGTTCTCTGTTCTTCTTCTTTCCCTACCGTGTACTTTGCTCTTCACTCAGAGACATGTAATATTCCGTCTTACTCGGCTCGCTACGATAAATGACGATAAAAATTTGAAAATTGAGCACCGAATAAGATATTCTATGTTTTTTCTTTTTACTTTTTTTAACTCAAATGAGTAGAAAATTTATCATCCAGTTATTACAAAAATTGATCTTGCATGAGCGAAAGAGAGAGAGAGGTTAGGGTTTACCGGCCGTAAGCGGCTACTATGGCCATATACACCATTAACTGACAAAAGGAATCTGACACATTAAAATTGACTAATTAACATTGACATACAAGAATAGACACTAAAACTAGATTTTACACGAAGAAGATTTTTTTAATTAATATCAAATTAGAAAATTTACATTTTAGATTTTTTAGATTTTGATTATGTAATGAGCAATTGATTTTCTTGTGTGGAGGGGTGATGTAAAGAAAAGTGTGGGTAAAAAAAATATGTGGAGATAGAAGCAGTCAATTTGAAAAAGTCAATTTTTATTTTGTATGAAAAATGTAAAATTATTTTTTTTTTTTTTTTTAAAACTTTTGTCAAAAAAAAAATTCATTTGAGCAAGTCATCAATAATCCATCAATGAAACTGTCAAATCCCCCAAATTGCGAGTCTACATCATGGAAAATCCATTTTGCTCAATCATCAGTTATTTTTTTGTCACACAGTTTGCATCCATCTTACATTCTATTCTTCTCCAGTAATTTCCTTCAAAATTTTTCAAAAGAAAAAATTAACTTTGTGCAGAATAAATCCACAAAAGACTAATAATTTATTAACACGTGTAGTAGTCGAATAAAATAGTGAAAAGAGGGTCTGAATGAGAAAATAAAAGGAAGTAGGGACTAGAGAGAGGGGGAAATATTTCTTCCCTCTCTCTGACCGACGTCCCTGGCTCGCAAATAGGCCCACTGTAGTCTTTATGTATCACTATTGGTCTTTATTGGTCACAGGTTTGGTTGAGAATCCCTGATGCTTATACTATAATAGGATTTGCTGTTTGGTCGCTATGGCCAGTAATATTATATCCACCTGATATTGGCACGAAATGAATGAATCAATGAAATCAGTCAAATGGGGCCTTTCCCCCCCCCTTTTTTTTCTTTTTTTCTTCTGGTTGGTGTTATTAGATTCTTGAGTAGAGCGAGGGAAGAAGAGCGGAGCACTGCAGTAAACAAGGTGTTTACAAAGAGGACATTTCTTTTATATGCTAGTATTTTATATTTTATTATAGGTGCAGCTTACATCTAGTATTTCTTATGAAAAATTTAATATTTAATAATTTAATTGACAATTGTTTTTTTTTTATGGCTTTCGCTAGTATTTAATGGTTTATTAATAACGGCGGTTATAAGCCACGAAACAAGAAAAAGTCGAAACAACATTCAGAAAATATTTTTTTATAAACATCGGAAATGTTGATTCAATATAAGAATGTCATTTTTTTATCAACATTTTTTCAACATAAAAACATAACAAGATGTTGATTTAACATTAAACGAATGTTGCATGTCAACAATCGATAATTCCACTGTTTAATTGTTGTATCAAATTGTTTGATTGTTGTCTCAGAATGTTAATTTAACATCTGACGGATGTTTTCTATAAACACAACATTTAAAGGTCAAGTGCAATCTAAAATTTAATTTTAGTGTGTGAAAGAGTGTTAACAATAACATATATTTCATTTTTTTAAATATTTTATTGTTACATATTTATTATTTTATAAACAAAACAATGTCTAGTTGCCTAGCCTTGTTTGTCATGCAATGCATCATGGTCGAGCAAAAATTAAATGACGTCACCAGTTCTGATTGTTAACAAAATAACCATCTGCGCATGCGCATATTCATGCGCATGCTCAGAGAGTTGAAATTCAATCAAACCCGAGAACTAGTTCTGGATCATTTGAATTTTAGGATTGGGAACGTCATTCGACCATGATGCTTTGCATTGTGGAGAAAGAATATTGGAATTGTTATATAATAATAAATACGCAACAATAAAATATTTAAAAAAATGAAATATATGTTATTGTTAACACTCTTACACACATAAAAATTTAATTTTAGATTGCACTTGACCTTTAAACATTCGATGAACGTTCAAAAATGTTGATTCAACGTAGGCTTGTTCGGTCTTTTCATTTGTTATGTGTTGACTGTTTGATAGAACGGATTGGCGGTTAATTGCAAACTTGAGATTATTCTAATAATGATGAGTGTAAGTTGTCAAGTTGAAATGAAATTTCTTATACCGGTCTAAAGAGATAAAAGTCGTGTTTTTTCTTTTTGCTTTTATATTACATATTACATATTATCCACAGCCCAGACATCCGCAGCTGGTCTGGGTGTGAGCGTACAGATGTCGATTGTGGGGATTTAGACGTGGGATTCGGAGATTTATAAGATATGATGATGATTCATTTAGTATTTCTCATCATCATCATCATCAATAATGATCTATTCTAACTTCTTATATTCCATTTCATTTCATTCAATTCGACTCGATGTTCGATCGGATGGTCTCGATAGAGTAGGATATTTATAGTGTATGGACCCTGAAGACGAAGAAATCATACGGATTTGTTTACCACGCTGCATGAACCTATTTTTAGCTGACCTGCTTATAATGATTAGGAGTATAATTGCGGGTCTCAAAATATTCAATTTTAATTATCTGTTCTTGAGATTTGAATTTTATAATTAAGCTAGAAATGGGAGAGAGAGGGCCGAAGGGAATATTAACAAAAAATTAACAAATCGAGGTGTCTAAATTTTGTTTTAGGCACTTTATAATAGCTTAAGTTAAGACACTTTAAGAACCTAAACACTGGTTACATTTAATAGTCATTTTGGTGTCTAAAAATCAAGGTGACTATTTTTGAGTCACTGCAGACTTCTAAATATAAGACAAAGAATTGATCGAACTGCCGCTAATGAATCAGCCATTTTGATTTTTAGGCTCACCCAAACGACTATTAAATGGAATCAGTTTTGGATACTTATAGTGTCTTAACTTAAGCTATCCCCATTCAAATTCGTTCAGATATTTTAATTTATATTTTATTTATATTTTTTTTTTATTTATATAAATTAAAATTGTATGGTATAAACATTATTTGTCGAATTATATGTTTTGATCCGTTATTGACTAAATTAGGATTTTCATTTTAAAATTTAAATTTATTAGCTTATTTATTCTGAACATGATTTACCATATACAGTCTACATGTATTTAATGAGACTGAAAAGGTTGGGAAATGTTGTACTTTGACAATTAAGTGGTCGTTTTCCAGCCAGCTGTACAAGACGAAACTTTTATAGCGTTTTGCCAATTCAAATAGATTTCATGAATTTTAATTCACCTTTTATTACTCTCAATTTCGGTGTAGGGAAAAAAAGAAGACATTTCAGTCAGTTGGTAAATGACTATAAGGTGCAAGAAAAACAGCGAGAGGGCATTACCATCGCGGATTCGCGGAGAAAGAACATGAAAAAACATGAGTTGGGGATGTTGCGCCATCAACCATCCCTCATTTCTCCTGCCCTCCTGTGGCAGAGGAGAAGAGGGGGATAATCAGCATGTAGGGGTAACCTGAGCAGCTGAGGATTTTGGGATTGCAAGCAGGGAGTCAACGACAAAGATGTAATAGAAAGTTCTCGTAAATAGGGTATGGAGGAGAAAAATAAGGTTAATGGTTAAATCTGCCACGAGGGTGTGTGATGGCAACGGAAGTTGGTAACCGCTGAAATTGAAAATTTAATGAAATTTAATTTAATGGGAATGGGTATTTTTTTTTTTTTTTTTTTTTTTTTGGTCGTTAGTGTTTTTTCGTGGGTGAGGAAATTAAATTTCGAATGAGTTGAATTAATTTGAAATGGCAATAAATTTAGTGTGAAAAGGGCGAGCAGGGTGGGTTTACAGGGGTAAACAAACTGATGACGGTTTGTCAATATAGATGTGACAAGTACAGCTTGAAAGAAAATTCATTTTACTTTTTTATTATTTATTTATTTATTTATTTATTTATTTATTTATTTATTTATTTTTTTAAACTAAAAAATTAAAAAAATAGCAAACTATAAACTCTATCCAATAATTCGTGCACGAAACAGTGAATTTTTTTTGCATTGTACCGAAAGTATATATTGTGGTATCTTATTTTAATCCTCTAGTCGAGCCGAGTCGAAAAATCATCGTTTCGTAGCCAAAAAATGTGCGCAACAATACAAAAACCCAAATATAAATAATTTTTAAAAATATTTTACGAGCGTTTTCGTTCGTTAACAATGGCACGCACATTTTTCGACTACGAAATAATGATTTTTCGACTACGAAACAATGATTTTTCGACTCGGCTCAATTAGAGGATTAAAATAAGACATCACAATATATATTTTCGGTACAATGCATAGGTCATTAACCAATGGGAGTTTATTCGAGTGCCGCCTAGAATTATTGTGTATTTGATTCAACAGAACACCGCACAATTAAAAAGTATCGTAAATATTTCTCGATGCACAATTAATTTTCGTGTAAAAGAAACGTTGTTCGATATTTAGTGAGCTTTAACCGGGTATGTAGCATATCTTGATTTGTTGTCATTGGTAAAATGTGATTTAGTTGTCCTCTCTCGTGCTGCAGTTGAAAGGGGTGATTTGGAAACGGAATTAACCATTTCCGGTTGTTATTACGATGTTGTTGCAGTTCGATAAGAATAATTTATTACTCCGACTCGGGCTGGAACTTGAGTAGTTTTCTCTCGATGTCTCTCTCATAATTCATTTGACTTTCCTTTTTTTTTCTCAGGTTTAATTCTGTTCTGTGCTTTTGTGTAATTTGACGTTAGCCATGTGGCTCGCACTTGACCTCATCTGTCCTGAATTAGGTGCACTAAAATGCCAGACAAGAATTTTCTCCTACAATCTAATCCATTAGTTTCAAGTGGACTCATCTAGAAAATTTATTTCCTCCTTTTACAAAGTTTACAGCACGCGGCCATCGGGCCATTAGCATTTATTAACAGACAACAGACCGAACCGACTTTCTCAGTCTCCGCATCCCGAGTCCGAAATTAATTTTAATTTTAATTTAATGAGTCAATCGATTGTTTCAAAAATATTTGTTGCTATGACAAAATATAATGTTGTTCCAAATATTTGTTAATATTAGTATTTGTTAATACTTGCATCCCATTGGTCGCGATTTGCATCGCCTAGTGAAAAAGTGCACACTTTTTTTTAAAAGTACATTCATCTGATTGCGCGACGGAAGTGACGTTTTCTGCGTATGCGCAGGGCCATCCGCGATTTGAATGCGACGGGAATCGCTGCATGTCTGCGCCCAGCATTAAGAAGGACAAACTATACCAATACTCAACAAAAAACAGTATTGTATTGTAACTGTATTGTATTGTACAGTACTACTTGCAGTAGTTGTAGGGATAGAAGGAAATAAAAAGAAATTCGAAAGTTTCGATCGTTTAACCACTTCTGGTTGTAAGTAAAGTCGGCAAATTCTTGGAGACAGATGTCCAAACTAGTCTGTAATTACTCTGTCAAACACGTGACACACGGAGCAGAGAGAAGGAGGGAGAGAGGAAAAGAAAGGATAAAAGAAATGGAAAGGAGGGCGCGTTCAATTGAGGAAGAAATACGATAAACGAAACCGGGTTTTTCGCAGATTCTCATCATATTTTTGCATTTGCTTGTCACCCGCGTGGCGGATCGGATAGGATCGGATCGGGTGACGAGTGACAAGTTTATCAGATTTGTAGCTCGCTAAACACGAAGGTAAAGCACCAAAGTAAGAAAATAAAGTACTAAATACATTTTCAAGCATTTACCAAAAGCTCCACTCTTTGTTGCGTGTATGCAATTATTGTTTAGCAATTATGCTTAGGCTCGTAGAAGAACTAAAAGAACTAAACTCTGTTTAACAATTCGTGCACGAAACTCCCATTGGGTGTATATTGTGGTATCTTATTTTAATCATCTAGTTGAGTTGAGTCGAAAAATCATTGTTTTGTAGTTCAAAAATGTGTATGCCATTGTTAACAAATGAAAACGCTCGTAAAATATTTTAAAAAATTATTTACATTTGAGTTTTTGTATCATTGCGCACATTTTTTGGCTACGAAACAATGATTTTTCGACTCTACTCGACTAGAGGATTAAAAATCAATATATTCTTTCGGTGCAATGCAAAAAAGTTAACTTTTCAGTTTCGTGCACGAATTGTTGGATAGAGTTTAGGTGTTTTCGAACCGGCAAATGGCCAGTATGTTGGACTTGAAAGTGTCAAATTGAGACGCCATGATTGTGTACTATCTGATTTATAGCTTCACTTACATGAAACAATCTTGACAATTAAGTCACCACAAACTTAATTTACAATAGTGGTTGGGGCTGGAATGGGCTTACACTATTTTATTTGTACTTTTGCAACAAAAAGGGACACATTGTTACTCGTACCAAAAGACAGCTGAGTATAAGCGTTATTTTTTTTATTTCATTTTATTTTTTTTATACAATATCACACACTCCACAATTTTCAATAATTGTTGCGTAATTCAGCAATATTTTTTGCTCGCTGTCGCTGCTTCGCGAGTTGCGACTCGCCTAGTCAACTGATCAATATTTTTATTTTTCACTCCCCCATCCCTCCCCTTGCATAGATGGAGATGACTCAAGGGATAAAGATGAATAAAAAGAAAAGAATCAATAGGACTAACACTTAGAGATCTCGGTGCGCTGCGGTACAGTGTGGTGGTGGGTAGAGAAGACTCTAGAAGACCTTAGCACGCTGTAGCGCCAACTGGTGACAGCCCCTTCGTGCACTATATGTCTTTTTCCATTTCTTTCCTTCATGTTTTTTGTCTTTTTTCCTCCTTCGGTCTCTTGCTCTTCATCTGGTGCTCGAGTTCTCCTGTCGCTCGATAGCGGGGATTGACATGCAGTGCTTGCTCCGCTCCTGTTCTGTTACCTAGGTGGACGTTTTTTTCCCCCTTTTTTTCTTCTCACCCCCATTGTATACCCCTAAAGGGAATTGTAGCATTCCAGTTTAACCTTTAGTGTAGATTTCGCACGCAGTGTGACCCTTTGGTAATGAGGGTGTTGATAAATTCAATAAGAGAAGGGAAATGAAACGGGGAAGGGAGGATTATTATGCAAATGAGAAGATTATGCTAAATAAAGAGGGAATTGTGTGATGCGGGGGAGTTATAAAGTGAAGTGGTTCCAGATGTGGTTAAAAGGGCTAGGGGGACGGAGTATTGTGTATTTGTGTATTTTGAATTTTGAGCGCAAAGTGCGGTGCAGGGCAGTTCGAGAAGTGTCGTAAGAGGGGACACGTTTTTCTAATTGTAAATTGGATGTGGATGAATTAAACAGATGATGCATTGTTTTTCCTATATTCTGCTTATTGTTTCAAATTTATCTTGAAAACTGTATTATAAACTTTATCCAACAATTTGTGCACGAAACTGAAAAGTGAACTTTTTTTGCATTGTACCGAAAGTATATATTGTTGTATCTTCTTTTAATTCTCTAGTCGAGCCGAGTCGAAAAATCATCGTTTCGTAGCCAAAAAATGTGCGCAACAATACAAAAACCCAAATGTAAAGAATTTTTTAAAATATTTTACGAGCGTTTTCGTTCGTTAACAATGGCACGCACATTTTTCGACTACGAAACAATGATTTTTCGACTCAACTCAACTAGATGATTAAAATAAGATACCACAATATATACTTTCGGTACAATGCATAGGCCATTAACCAATAGGAGTTTCATGCACGAATTGTTGTAGATAGAGTTTTTAAGACATTTCTTTTACTTTAAAAACATTTCTTTTGCTCTTTTGCTCTTTAAATGATAGTTAGATAGAGTGATAGATTGTAGGCTATAGACTACGGTAGGATATTTTCTATTTTTATTATAGAATGGCTTTTCGACTTATCTCTTTAGGTTTATAATGACTTTATTAGATTATAACTCCCGCTCTCGCCTTTGCTTTTTTCTAATACCTCACCCCTCATAAAACCCGGAGCGGAAACTAGAGAGATAAGGAAAAAGAGCTAGGCGAAGTAAGAAATCAAAGATATTCTTTTTTTCTTTTTTTTAGTTCCCATTTTCCTAACATATCTTGTGACATAGAAAGGAGGCGTGCACTTCAAACCAAAGAAATTTTTCTTTTATCTTTTAAGAGATGTAGAATTGCGACCTATTTTTTCATGTTTGGTTTTGTCCCGGGTTTTAGTGATCGTGAATGTTCGAATATAAGCTTCATTCGAGACGAGGTGGCGGAGTAAGCTGTTTAGCTGTGAGTTAGCACTTCCTGTTTAGCCTTTAAAGTTCGTGTAAATTGAAAGATGAGGATTTAATCATTAATTAAGTAATTTATTTATTTATTTATTTTTCGGCAATGTCTTACGTCAGTCATCAACAATATTTGTGGTTTGTCAATTTTTTTTTTTTTTTCGAGTGAGGCCTTACTTCATAATAGACATTTTGCGATTTTCCGTACGAAAAATTACGAAATTTAAAAAAAAAAAGGAATATTTTTAATTATTTCGTAATTTGATTTTCGTACAACAGGTTGCGATATGTCACGAAACATATTATACGTATACGACATTTAATCGGAGGCAGCAATTTTTAGCAGAACCAAGTACCTTATCACAGATTAAGCCTAAGTATTGGGCTTGTGGTTTGTGCAAGGTGTTTGACTGATTAAAAAACAAACCTGAAATGATGAAATTGATACAAATTTGCCAAAATTGCAGCTGAAGCGATGGGAAAATGGCGGCGGAATTTGACGACAATCGTTGTCATTGCGCATGTGCAAATCAAGTGGTATTTACGAAATATATCACGAAATCTTTTTAAATTTCGTTACGGAATTAATAAAACGAGAAAATTAAAACAAAATCATATTAAAATTTTGTTTTTTCTATGCTTTCGTATTTTAATTTTTTTCGTACGAAAAATCGCAAAGTGTCTAATAGAGGAATTAGTAGGGAAAATTTGAAATTTGAAGGAGAGAACGAAACGGTGCGAAGTTTAGCGAGTTAGAAGTGAATGTAGATAAATGAGGAAAAGTTTTGAATAGAAAAGTTGTCGAAAGAACGATCCCATCCTGACATTTAAGCGAGATTTGCACGAACCGCGGCGCGCCGCTTTTCCCGCCCCCTGTTGGCAGCATCTCTCTTTCTCCTATCATCAATTTAGGGTGGAAGAAACCGAAAGAGGAAAGGAGAGGCGAGGCGAGGATAGACTAAGGTGACAAATTATTTTGGCCTTGCTCCCAAGTTCCAAAACTGTGTTCGTGTGTCGTAGAATGTTCGCCATTGCTCAAAATCGTACGAGTGCAGATCCGCCAACATCGAAAACCTCACATCATCAAAAAATGTTTTCGGTTCACATCCCTTGCGGAATGCTTTATATTTAAGTTCATAAACAACCCATAACGAGGGTTTGAGAAAAAAAAACCAAAAAGAAGATAAAAAAAATATATTATTAGACCGTTAAAACTGAAGTCGGTGTATTTTGAAACTTCTTCGTGTGGTTTGTTATAATTTCTTTTCAAGTTTTAAGTAAAGGAATAATTAGGTTCAGGGTAATGTATTTTAAAGTACAATTAATTGAAATAGGTATTTCAAAATACATTTTGTATTTTGGGCAAACTGAAGAGCAATATTTTGCAAGTACAATTCTATTTTACCCTTATTGCTAACAATATATTGCAGATACTTTTGAAAATACAAAATACATGTTTTTAAAAAATACAAAATACATTACAAAAATACATATTTTAAAAAAATACAAAATACATATTTTAAAAATACAAAATACATATTTTAAAAAATACAAAAATACATATTTTAAAAAAATACAAAAATACATATTTTAAAAAATACAAAATACATATTTTAAAAAAAT
>JH432058.1:165609-193084 GCA_000239455.1 Strigamia maritima
CCGAAATACAAAATACAGAGTTGATTTTGTATACAAAATACAAAATACGTGTATTTTGTTTGTATTTTGTATACAAAATACGTGTATTTTGTTTGTATTTTGTATTTTGGAGCTCAGGTGTAATAAAGTATTTGAAATACAATATACAATTGTATTTTGAATCATTTGAGTATTTTGTATTTTGTAATTTGTATTTTAAACCCAAGTACTTTAGTCAACCCTGGCAATGTTAAAGCCGGCATACAACACTGATGGAATCAGTGGGATCACAAACCATCGATAGACCTGACAATTATAGAGAATTAATAATCCCATCAGAAGAAGAACTTGGATAAAATCAAAATAAAAGCATAAAGACTTTTTTTTAGTAGTTACGAACTGAACTACGAATTTGAAGCGCTGTAAGCCTGTAACAAACTTTTGGAATATACATGGTAAGATACACGCCGCATTGCATCGTAAGATTTTCCTAACACCTAACGAGATGGTTTAAAAAATTGAGCGAGTTAGGCAGTAATTTACGATCGAGAGTAGAGAGGCAAGTGTGTTTGCACTTTGTTTATTACGATACGGAGATTAACTTGTAATCCGAGTGACTTCATTTGCGGTCTAGACCCGAGTCATTTTCTCCGAGTAATCAGCGCAGCGGCACAGCACAGCACACTCGCTCCCACCCCCATCCCCCATCTCCCATCTCCCATCCTTCCTCTTTGCCTCTATACTTGTGCACTAGCACAGCACAGGTTTTAACAGCCGTCGCTTGTAATAGCTGAGCAATTTGGAAAATCGAGCTCGGCTCGAGCCGTTAGTTCGGCATTGCAATTACCGCCGTCAGATGGCGGCAAAGGTGGTGTAATGGCGACTGGCGTTGGCGTTTAAAATTCTTGTCGGGCTAATCGCTAGTCTCTAATCTTTAGTCGCTTGTTGTACCCATCTCGATTCGATCGTTCATCGTTCATCGTTCAATTTGGCGCGAAGGGGTGTTATTGTGATGGAAGCTAAAACGTAGCTAAAACGTAGCTAAAATTTGCCCCAGATTTTCACACTCAGAATTATACACAAACACACATTAAACTAACCACATGCAAAACTCGTTTTTCACAAGTTTTAGTTTTAGTTCTGAATGCACCGTATGTCCCAGAACCAATGTCCAATTTTTTTTAAAAAAATAGAAAAATTGGACGTTGGTTTTGGGACATACTGTATAGTAGATCCGTCAACAAAACTTAGTATTTTAGACAAGTTTTCTACAATTAAAAAGTTATTTTTACAATATTACAACACTGCTCTAACATTATGTGTACCAATTTTGTGTCTCTTTAGTAGTGGAAAACGAATATTATCAGCCTTGAGGAATCGGTTGGATCCAAGAATGTTTGAAAAACTGCTTTTATTGCAAAAGAATTCTAATTTTTAATTTAATTACTTTACTAAGCATTAGCTAGAACAGCTAGTAAAATTTGGTTAGTGGCAATTAGCGTTAGCCGAACACCGGTGGAAATGGCTAGTGGTAACTAGCACTATAGCCTCGAATGACTAGCGTGGTCAACCCTGGTTAGCCAAGCTCAACCACTCCCGGAAGCCAAGCCGGTATAATCAATAAATAACGACAACGGATCCTGCCCTGAGCATAAACCAACATTTCCGCCCCGTTCCATTCCGTTAAACTACGGTATACAATGAAAGATTCTTAAATTTTTTTATATACTAATATGTACCTAATATGCGATCTATTTTGTCGAGTGATGGTCCAAGTTCGATGTTCGATATGTGGCAATTAGCCTAATTGCCACAGGAATGAACAGGAAAGGGTAGATCACGTTCCAGACTACGGGCAGGAAAGGACCACGTAAAGTGAAGTGTGTGGTTTTTGCAGAGATGTGTTTTTACTTGGCCGGTGCCTTGTTGATCTTATTTTCATTTAGCTAATGTGCCCAATTGTCAGTTAGTTCAGTTTTAAAGTCGTTCGAGCGACGCCTGGCCTACGGCGCACATTTTTATACCACTGGGACTATTATTGCTGCAGTAAAAAGCAATGCCTTGCTTTTGCACCACTCATATGTGCGCATGCACACCATTACAACTCTTAATACCACCTTTTTATGATCGCTCTTAAGACTCTCTTTAACTTTTGTCTGCAAATAAGCGCACCAATAATATCTATCGTACCATGCAGTTTTGCTCGACTAGACTCGGCATCGACGTATGCACGGTGAATTGAATTGTAGTTGCTGCTATTATGCTATATGAAGGAAACAAACTAAAATTAGTCTCGCTTATCTATTGGCCTGCGTCCTGCGAGGTATAATCAGTATAGAAGAATATTGGTATAATATATAAGGTGTACGAACAATAGCAGGTCTGTAGCATAGGTACATAGGTACCGTATCTTGATTTGATTTTTTACTTTGTGTGCGCGAATTTGAGTGGATTAAAATGTTACCTTGGGGGATTTTTATCTAGACTTGTAATAAATTTGATGAAAAGTTGTGCAGACGCCACGCAAGTAAATAAAGTTTGTTTTAGATTTTTATGAGAAAGAAATCCTTGGAGAAATCACGTTGAGCGTTTAAATTGAAAGTACAAGTACAAGAAAACTTGTATTTTTAAATACAACTTTTTTTTTTTAAATTTTATGTTGAGCAATCTGGTGTTTGGCAAGAACGAGTGGCTTGTTATTTGTTGTTTGCCGTTAGTTTGATTGTGTTTAAAGTGTGCTATTCAAACTATTTTCCTTTCTTGTTTCAATCGTTTAAGGTATCGGGTTATGGCTCTGAGCCTCTATTGACTATCAAGTTGGATGCAACTAATGCGACAAATATACAGGATGTTCCAAAAGTGCATTCCATATTTTAATTGTGAATAAAAAAATTACTGAATGGATTAAGTTGTACTTATGCTCAAAGAGTTTTTGTTCTAAATTGCTAGATTTATTGCACCACTAGAAAAAAAGTTATTACATTAGACCTAGACACGTAGGAAAGCATTGTAATGTTTTAATGGCAAAAAACATAATAAACATGAGAAAAAAATGTAAGGAAAATAAATCAATAAATTATAACAGCGTCTATAGACACTTTTAATAAACTTTAATATGAGCCACATTAGTTGCTCTGAGAATGTCAAAGCGATATTCTATCTCGGCTCATGTTTGCTGCAGCATCTCTACAGTTACTGTATTGATGGCATTGGATATTAGTGATTGTAAAGTGTCTAAATTTTCAATAGTAACACTATACACAATGTTTTTGACACATCCCCAAAAAAGAAGTCTAAGGGAGTAACATAAGGTGACCTTGGTGGCCATGTAATGGGTCCATCACGGCCAATCCATCTTTGTGGGAGAGTTTCATGTAGAAACGGTCTGACATCCAAACTCCAATGAGGTGGTGCACTATCCTGTTGAAAGAAAATGTGAGGCTGTAAGTTGGTAGACAACAAACTGTTGCAACATATCTAAGTAAACCGTCCAAGTCACATTCAATAAAGAAAAAATGTAATAAGACAATGCTTTCCTATGGATGATGATTGTGTCTATGTTTAATGCAATAACTTCTTTTTAGTGCTGCAATAAATCTAGCAATTTAAGACAAAAACTCTTAAGAGTCAAGGTATTTTTGAACATAAGTACAACTGAATCCGTTCAGTAGTTTTTTTATTCACAATTAAAATAGGGAATGGATTTTTGGGACCCTCCTGTATTTACAGTTCAGCATACAGAAATCTGGGCATTTTTGGTTAACTAACTTTGTAATTGGCAATTGCAAAATTTGTATGCACAAACTTAATGATAGTTGAAATGGAAAACTTAGCTACTGTAGTCATTGGAGTCGTAGTCATTGGAGTCGTAGTCATTGGAGTCGTAGTCATTGGAGTCGTAGTCATTGGAGTCGTAGTCATTGGAGTCGTAGTCATTGGAGTCGTAGTCATTGGAGTCGTAGTCATTGGAGTCGTAGTCGTTGGAGTCGTAGTCGTTGGAGTCGTAGTCGTTGGAGTCGTAGTCGTTGGAGTCGTAGTCGTTGGAGTCGTAGTCGTTGGAGTCGTAGTCGTTGGAGTCGGAGTCGTAGTCGTTGGAATCGTAGTCGTTGGAGTCGTAGTCGTTGGAGTCGGAGTCGTTGGAGTCGTAGTCGTTGGAGTCGTAGTCGTTGGAGTCGTAGTCGTTGGAGTCGTAGTCGTTGGAGTCGTAGTCGTTGGAGTCGTAGTCGTTGGAGTCGTAGTCGTTGGAGTCGTAGTCGTTGGAGTCGTAGTCGTTGGAGTCGTAGTCGTTGGAGTCGTAGTCGTTGGAGTCGTAGTCGTTGGAGTCGTAGTCGTTGGAATCGTAGTCGTTGGAGTCGTAGTCGTTGGAGTCGTAGTCGTTGGAGTCGTAGTCGTTGGAGTGGTAGTCGTTGGAGTGGTAGCCGTTGGAGTCGTTGGAGTCGTAGCCGTTGGAGTCGTAGCCGTTGGAGTCGTAGCCGTTGGAGTCGTAGTCGTTGGAGTCGTAGTCGTAGTCGTTGGAGTCGTAGTCGTTGGAGTCGTAGTCATTGGAGTTACAATCAGAACAATAAGTGTGTTTGCAATTGTTCTTCGAGTGGTCTTAACGACATTTGCATCGTCATGGCTCATAATTTGGTTCCGCGTTTGAAAAGAGAAAAATGTTAGTTGCTACATCTGTCGTGTCGTGTGGGGGTTCCTAGCAAATTCTCAGCATGATGCGAGCGAGGCCCATTTTGTTGCTATGACAACGCACGCCTTACCCCCTCAGCATGGGGTGTGTATTGATTCAATCAGTGTTGGTTGCAGTTGTCATGGTACCGTACCGAGCGAGTGTAATTCCTAGGGACAGAATTTCTCTAATAAATAATAGCTCATTTAATTTGTAAACATTAATTTACTCATGGGGGGAAAAGAAAAATGATATAAGAAGAGTTGGTCTGTTACTAATAGTTAAAAGATGTCGCTCGTGTCGAAAATCCAAAAATCCGATAAAATGTTCGACAAAGCATGAAAAAGGGCAAATACCAGTTGATTCCACACGATTGGTCCTAAATTCAACTCGTTTCACCCACTTGGGTTCACTAGAAAGTCGATGACATTTTCAAATAACGGAAAAGTTTTTGTGCTGTGGGCAGGAACATCTGGGTTTGTGTAAAGATCGCTCCCTTTTAGTTGGCTGAATTGCATTGCATAGATGCCAGTTAAAAAGTCTGCTTTTTTAATTAAACTTACTACATTGAAACAAGGCGACTCCATCCATTGGACAATTTTTGATGATGTTAAATAATATTTTCGAAGGCATTTAAACAACATCTTATCGATTTGAAGAACATATTTAATAAGTTACGAGATTGTAACTTTGATTATTTTTTTTATTTTATTTTTTCAACATGGAGAAAAATTGATTGGAAAAATTGGCAAATGTTGGCAAAAATTCGTATTTTTTTTTTGTTGGTGAATTTATTTGTAAATAAATGGTAGGAATTGACCTATAGTGAGGCATTTTAATTGTCAAATTTGCAAATCTTGTTGCGAATTTAAAGAACAATTCACTACATGTCTTTACCGAAGGACACGATTGAAAGGTATGCATGCGTGCATAGTTTTCAGTTTTCAGACTCAGAGCTTTGCATGACCAGGCAATGTTCGTCTCGTCAGCTCGGCTAATTGCGTACATTTTTTTATCTAAGTTCGCTCTTTGTCGGAGCTGAAAACTTGGAAAATGAAATTGAAATGAATTGAGTCTTTTTTTTTTTTTTTTCTTTTATCGAAAAGATGAAGGGGAAAACGGGAGAGAGGTGGTGCGTAAGAAGGTGCGCTATTCGAATGAGACGCGCGGGTGCAAAAATGGGAAATTCAATTGTGGAAGAGGGGGAAAATCAGATTTTGAAATGAAAAATTCCTCGGGATGCAGATTGAATCAGGTTGCAGAGTCGTCATATTGCGAGAATTCCGAATGAGTAGGTGGTTGGTACATGAGGTTGAAGCAATCTCGCACTCACTTTTCAAAGAAAATGTCATTTTAATACCGTTTGCCAAAGAAGAGATGAGAACAGAACACGCAGTCAGACATGGGCCTCCGCGTTTGGCATTTGCCAGCTCGCACCCATTCATCATTTTCTGCGGTCTCAACGAATAATTGCCAATGCCAAATCAAGAAAATGCACAAGTCGCAACTATAGCAGTTCATATCCTACATCAATGCCATTTATTAGGCTTCATTACTAGGCAGGTTCGATTTTGCACTGGACGACTAGTGCAACTAATCGTGTAAAATGTCAATTGCACAACTGACTTTTCGAGTTAAAAAGTTGTGATCATTGGGGTCATGCAATCCTATCATGGGGATGATAGCAAAGCACCGGGCATCCAAGTCACTATGAGAAGACAGAGACGACACCGTATTAATTGGGCTTTGGCCTTTTATTAGTTGTCTAGGGGTCGGCGTCGCTTCCCTGCATTACCATGTCACCGGTACCACCATTCGCCTATCTGAGACCGGCCCGCTGACCAGGACAATCGTCCTGGGCAGGTCGAATCTCCAACACCATGCTGTAGTTCTACCTACAGCCAATCATGTTCTCTTTCAATGAGGCTTCATTGGATGGTACAATGGGCAGAGAGAGCCAGAGCTGAACATTGTGTTCAACTTGCTGGTTGTCCAACTACTGCCTGGCCACTGGCTCCTCTGCCTGTTATATACCTTTGTCCCCTGCTGGACGCTGGTCGCAGGTCAACCGTGATTGGCCCTTGACCGTTGCCCATTCAGCAGTGGGGACATCTGGTGCCGAGTGTGGCAGTGACCTACGGTCACAAAGTTGCATATGTATTTCTTAGCAAGCACATCATTCTTGCCTGCTTTTCTTTTACAACAAAAGTAACATTAGATAGTAACAATTCTGAGTATCATGCACGTTGTTACTACTTACATTTGAAGCGAGGATTCGAGATGGCGGAAAATAGACTCTTTGCTCACAAATTTTTGTTGCACGTGCATTTGCACAATGAAAATGGCCCGTTTTCGTTTAACTCGGTTGAACGGCATTTACACGAATTAATTCGTGTAAACAACGTGCAAATTGATATTTAAACTAGTGTAAACGTGATTGCACTCGTTTAAATGAATTTTCGAACCTGCCTACTGTTTGTTTTTGTGTTTGTTTTGAGATTTGCTTTGCCGTTTTAAATTTTACATGTGTAGCGGCACAACGTACGTCAGCTTATTAAAAAAAATAATATTTAGCCCGGCTCTGGAAAGGAAAAAAGTCCAGTTAATTAAGACGATAATTTCTGAGAATCCGGTTTAATTCTTTAATTCTTCTTTTCTATACTATTCTTTCTTTCACACGTGAGAAAAAGGTTAAATTTTAGATTAGTTGAATTTAGGGTTGGTACAGTAAGTTATTTTGACAAAAAACAGGAAGAAAAAAAAATAAATAATAAAAAAACATACATCAACCTTCTTGACCAATCAACGGAAGTTTATTATCTAGCACCAACCAAATAAGAAGAGAATTTTATTTTGTTTTTCTTTTTGTATTGAAATAAAACAATTAGCTTCACTAACGTTCAACGCTGCCAAGTTTCGGTGAAATTGGAATGAATTGAAATGATTTCAATTCGGTTAGATTCACAGCGGAGCGCCCTCCTGTGGTAATGTTAGCAGACTGATGGGCTCATGAACCATCTAGCGCGAGGCCTCCATGATTACGACCCCCACGCCCCTTCGTGATCAGCGCCGTGAGTCATGGGCGCAGCTGTGCCCTCTCGCTGCAACTTGAAGTTTCGCTTTGGTCCTCTCCTCTACTCTATATCTCGCCATGCAGACCTCGTAATATACTATTGCGCCTTCTCGTGTCACAATTATGATTCATGCCCACGAGAAACCTCAAACCTGTCATGTCATGCAAGAGGAGGGCAGAGGAAGAGAAAAAGAGAGGACCTGTCTGCTTCACCACATTTCATTGTTTAATGTCATTCAATCAGTCATTCATTTATTCATTTTATCAGCGCATTCTTCAGTAAAATACATACGTACTTGTACACCAACAGCTTTTTTAGTGCTGTATTTTTACTATTGATTTTTTGCATATTGATGATGTTGCAGAAATGCAACGAAAGGCCTCTTATAATCTTTATCCGACGGGTCTGTATAATTGTCATTATTAAAACCTTTATTTTATTTTAAAGAGACAGTGTAGTCAGGGTTCATGCGATATCAAATAAACGTAATATACAAATCATTAACAATACACTAATTTCTATCCATTTGTCACGAGTTTATTAAATAAAACGAACCAAAAAAAAATTGGAACTATTTATTGCCGCGTAAGGTTTTGTGGTGCGGTTCCGCAGCAGCATAGAAAGGAGGGCAAGCTTTTAAAAGAACAGTAAAAATGGCTGCCAACAATGGAAATATAGAGAAGAATGACAGTTAAAGTCAGTTTAATGCTATTCTCTCACCTCCTTTGAAATTTTTGGATATTTTTTAATTGGTGGCCCAAAAGGGACCACGACCAATCATGTATACAGATTTTGACCATACGACCAGTGGGATTTATTTTTATTTATTTATCTCTAATGTAATACTTAACAAAAATAAAATTAAGTCTAACATTTCTACACACTTTAATAACATACTAGAAGGCCCCGTGGAAATTCCACGGTTCATATTTTGTTTAATTATCACTTATTAGTACAGAAAAAGTGTGAAAGAATCTAGAAAAAAATTCAATTTAAAATTACGAAAATGAGTTTATTTCATTGAAATCTCGTGAAAACTCGTTCAATTCTTGTGAATTCCTGTGAAATAGTGTTGAACTCCTGTTAAATCTTTTTTAAATCACATCAAATCCCACCAAAACCCAGTGGAACATTAACTTTCGTTTACAATATGAGTTCATTTCATCTCCTAAAAATTGTTGGTTACAAACAAAAGTGGGTCAGTGTTCCCATGCGGCGCTTACATATTTCATTTTTATTTTGGGGTACAATAGGTGCGTTCAATCCTGAAAAGGAAAAGTCACTTTTCCTTATCTGCCTTATGGAAAAGTCACTTCTCAATGAACACACTTAAATTGTTTGTGCATTTTCATTTTCATTTGTATTTTTTATTGTTTAACTGTGGAATAAAAATTAGATTTTGTTGATAAAATTGTCTATTCCATTTTGACTAATATATTTTATGAGAATCTGCTAGAAAATAGATAAAATTTGTGAAAAAGGACGACAAATCGAGTACGGCCATTACCGAACATCGTGGCCGACGTAGATGCACATTCCGCGGCCACGATGTTCGGTGATGTCCGTAGCCGATTTGTCGTCATTTTTCGGAACTCTTACCTATTTTCATGCCGATTTTTCAAAGAATCATTAGGATGTTGTTTAATGAAGTCCCCAGATATAAAATTGGCAGGTTTTATTCCCTAAAATTTTAGTTTGGAGTCGAGAAACATCAACGATCTAATCGTTTCCAAGATGGATGCCACTAAAGCTATTTTTTGTGAGCACTGCGCATGTGCAGTAAAAAGAAGTGACTTCTATAAGGCAAAGAAGTGAGTTGTGTTTGACTTTTCTCTAAAGTCACTTAAGTCACTTCTACTTCTATAAGGCAAATATGACGTAAATTACGTCATATTTGTCTTTTAAAAGTCATTTCAGGCAAATAAGTGACTTTTCTTTTCAGGATTGAACGCACCTATTGTCTCTTTAAAGTAACGGTACTATTTTAATAATACTACGCGTACGATGTTGTATTCAAAATGTCAATGACATGGATAGTCAGTATATACAAAAACTGAACGTTAAATTATTAACACAAGTAGCAGTTTATGTTTTTGGAAAAAATTTAATATGCAAACTTGCTACTCAGTATTCAATCTACGTATAGTTGGTCGAGTGAATTTTTATCTCATATTTCTGGTGGGCTCGTGGTTTGTTTGGTCAGTATTGGACAAAGTCCACATTAATCAACTATGACATCAACACTTGATGACCCTCATCAGCATCAAACTCAAGACACACACGCACATACCCTAGTAAGACCCTGAGTGCAATTAATGACACTCGAAACACACTCAACTATTGTTCCTGGCTTACTTTAGGTTTAAGGGCAAACAGCAAATGCATTTCTGGCTCATGCGCTGCAGTCTACATCTGCACTCACATTGGTCAATATTAGCACGTCCAATTAATTCTCCCTCGAAATGAAGAACAAAAAATGCTGACAATTAATCACTAATTCACTATAAGATATTATCTCGACTCAGGTTTAAACAATACCGTATGCGTATGCATATAAAGGCATCACGTGTGTTTACGTACAGTAGATGGGTTATACAGAAGGTCTAATTTCCAAGTGTTTTCATTTAGTTGCATTCTCGTTGTTTGAAGCGTTCTTATATAGGCCTAATTTTCTCGCTGAGATGCTTCTGGCGCCCATTTCCAGCAACTTGTGAGTGTAATTAAGCTCTCTTATGCAAATGAGCTGTGTACACCTTGCAAAGTGAGAATAAAGACACGCAGACATCCTGTGCATGTGCAAGTGTTACTAATAAGAGAGAGCGAGAGAGACGGACAAACGATACACGTATACAAACACCTTTAATAATCTGTGTATGCGCGAATTGACTGAGATTAGATTAGATTATTATTTTTATTATTTCAATTGAATTGTGAGTGCGTAATACTTCGGGTGAGCCTAAAAATCAAGGTAACTGATTCATTAGCGGCAGTTCGATCAATTCTTTGCCTTATATTTAGAAGTCTGCAGTGACTCAAAAATAGTTACCTTGATTTTTAGGCTCACCCAAACGACTATTAAATGGAACCAGTGTTCAGGTTCTTAAAGTGTTATAAAAGTGCCTAAAACAAAATCTCGACACCTAGATTTGGTTTTATATTTCACCAGTCAACACTAATTGAGCATGTAGATCAGATAAGCATTTCGATTTAAGGTTAGATATCATATCATGTTATTAACGATAACGATCCGTGTTATATGCAATTCAAATGCCGCTGAATTTTCATTTTGATTGACCACAAGCAACTTGCGTTTAAATTCGATTGTCATTTTGACCTGAGTCGAACTGACCATAGCGGTTGTTTATGACTTTATTCTTCTTTTTTTTATACTGTATATCTATTCTATTTCATTACTTGTGCCGCTCCGTTACCTTATGGCTTATACCAGTTACGACCACGTGCGGTATGTAGCTCAGTATCTGCGACTGCGATCGAGCGTTTTCGGCAAAATGTAAATCAATGAGTAGCTACAGCTAGAGTTTTCAAATGCGCTATTTTTAAATGAAAGTTTTGACCATTTTCGCACGAGTTCCAAAACTTGCAATTCGCTTCAACCCAGTCCCAGTTTCTCTGGATGATAATGGAGTCGTTAAAGAAAAGCGTATGTGCAGATGGCGGCAAGCTGGTTCAAATCACCATCTAGCGACATTTTGTGATTCGTGACTTTTTTGCTCCCATCCTCTTTGCTCCTAAACAAAGGTTTAATCAAAGCCAGCAAAGGCCTGCTTTTGCTCTTGCCTATTGCCAACCGGCAGCAAATGCATCGCTTTCTCTCCGTCTTTCTTTTCTTTTTTCTTCATGTTTTGGCAACGAGTTGCGTGTATGTCTTTCACGGTTCATCAAAACATTTTTCAATAAAAAAAAAAAATTTACTGATTTTTAATTGCTCGATGCACTTTCTTTAAAGGGTTTACGACATCAGATATTTTATAGGTTAATAATTATTTTTTGCCTCTATTTTTTTAAAAACTTTTGGAATAATAGATGGTTTGCGCGCGTCACGGTTAAATAATAATTACGAGACGCTATAATTAAAAATAAAATGAAAATTTTCGTAATTTTATGAAATCTCGTAATTTAATTACGAGTTTTTAGTCGTTGTGTTTGCGCCACAAATAAACGACAATAATGAAAATCGAGTTAGTGTTGGGGTTGTATTTTGAGCTGGCAAACCAATTTCACGGACGTCTGCGAACATTGTGGCCGCCGTAGGTACGTGTTCCGCGGCCACGATGTTCGCTGGTGTTCGCACCCGTGATTTGTCATTTTTTTTTCAATTTTTACCTATTTTCTTGCATGGAATCGTGTTAGGGTGTGTAAATGATGTCCCCAACTACAAATTTGGCAGGTTTTATTTGCTAATACCTCAGTTTGGAGTCGAGACATGCTCGTTCTATCGTGTCCAAGATGGATGCCACTGTTATTTCAAAATTTAAGCGCACTGCGCATCTTACTGCGCAGATTTAATTTTTGAATTCTCGTTTTTAATGCGACAAAACTTTTTAAAAATCTCGTCACGAGAATGGAAAAATTAGGAATTTTGACACAAAATAATTTTTAATATTTCGTATTTAATGACATTTCGTAAATACAATTGGCGTGCGCAAACCACCTAATGCCTTTAAAAAAAATTATTTTATATCCTGAACCTCTTATATTTGAGCTTGATAAGAGAGATGATGTCAGGGGGATGTTTCCGATGTCACAGTTGGTATTCCGTATGTTAGATTAACAATCGCTTAAATTCTCGATTTGGTCTCGCTTTTATCTCTCACTTTTTCATATTTTTAGGGATCCAAAACTTTTTCTACGCCTTTTTATTTTCGCAAACGTGTTTTTTTTTGACACTTTAAATATGCCTGCAACTGTACTGTATAAGTTTTTTAAAAGTAATTTAGAAATTCTATCAAAAAACAGCAATGACTTGCCGATTCATCTCGAGCAATAAATCCTGTATTCACAGACATGTCACTGTACGATATTATATTTTTTAGGTATTCTACTTTTTTCTTGTGGTGTTTTTGAAATTTTGTTTAAAGATGTGTTGACCTTGGTAAAGTTAGATGATAAATGAAGGTGTGGATATTTTTCTGGTGAGTATTGTGGGCGAAGTGAGGTCTGATGGATCCTGGAACATGTTTAGTCCATTAACCCGCCATCAGTTTAAGACACCATTGCTTCTTTTATCATTATCATCCACTTAGTTTGTACAACTTTTTTTTTCAAATTTAATTTAATTTACTAGTAACACGTGTTTGAAAGCTTGATCATTTTACGCATCATTAAATTTTCAAGAATTGTAACACGGCACAAACTAAGAACAAGATGGCTGTCCGTCCACGAAACAAGAACAAGTCTAAACAACATTCAGAAAATATTTTTTATAAACATCAGAAATGTTGATTCAATATTAGAATGTCATTTTTTATCAACATTTTTTTCAACATTCAAACATAACATTAGATGTTGATTTAACGTTAAATGAATATTGCATATCAACAACCGATAATTCCACTGTTTGATTGTTGTTTCAGAGTGTTGATTTAACATCTAAAGGATATTGTCTATGAACACAACATTCATCAACCGATCAACGTTCAAAAATGTTGATTCAACATGGGCTCGTTTCATGGGAATATCGGTTGTTGATCCGCAACATTCGTTTAATGTTAAATCAACATCTTGTTATGTTTGAATGTTGAAAAAATGTTGATAAAAAAATGACTTTCTAATTCTAATATTGAATCAACATTTCTAATGTGTTTTCTGAATGTTGTTTAGAAGTAAAAAGTGGATAAAACAGTCTAACAGAGCTGTTGCTATAAAATAATTAAATTTGGCTTAACCTATATACCTGTACGTAGTAGTTACTCTTATATAGAGTTAACATATTCCCTTCTTTATTTCTTCTTTATTTATTCTCTTCTTATATTCGTATATAGTATAAGTTATTTATTGATCTTTGAATACGGTAAACAGTTTCTATCACTCATTGAGTTTGGAAAGAAAGATTGATGTGATAAGTTTATTCAATTGTGTCATGGAGCATTGGTTGTGGCATTCATTTTTCTGGGTAATAACTGCTGGCTGTTAATTTGATTAGAGACTTAATTAAGTGCACGACATACTTGAAACAAAGTAACTCGAAACATTTTATTATTAATTTTTTTTTTTTAAAAAAAAAGAAAGAATTTTTTTCTATTTCTGAATTTAATTTAAGGTGAGTGCCAATTTTGAATAATTATGTTTACCCAACAATGATAGCATATTTTCTATAGCAGTAAGTCAAGTCTGTTCTTTTAACATGGATTTAAGTTTAGAAGAGGGGTTGTAATGCAAAAATCAGGAGACCGAGAGTATACATAGTATAGGGGTTAGTTTTGAATAAAACACATTCGAAAAGTTGAAAGTGGAAGGAAGACTAAACTCCGTTTCCAAAACATTGCCCATTGGCTAGAGCCTTTTCCCAGCAATTTTTTAAAGCTTAAAAAATAATTCGAAAAATGACCATAAAAGGGCATAAACGAATTAAAACGAACATAAACGAACATAAACAAACATAAAACGAACAAAAAACGACCATGAACGATCATAAAAATGCCCATATATTGTAGCACAGGCTCCAACCAATGGGAGTTTCTCGCAATGTTTTGGAAACGGAGTTTAGACACGTTTTAGTATTTAATTTTATTAATTTTTCATTATAGTACTTTTTAAATGCAGCTTCAAGTAGAAGTGTATTTGTTTAAAGTGTCATGGCCAGTCTCTCGGCTCAAAGTTACATTAGGCTATCACTCATGTACAGCTTACACACAACACATCTAGATTTTTTTCAACATAAGAAATTGCAAGAAATACATGTATGGTATCTTATATGTTAAACTTAGGATGATGGAACCTATGAAAGAGGTGAATCTTGAAAGTATTGTGGGAGGAAGCGAGAGGAAGCGTCATTAAGCACAATGACTGGCTTTGTCAAGTTGCCACAAGTGACCCCCATGGGTGGGATTTTTCTTGGACAACAGTAATGTTGCTTGTGACACTATTCCCCGACTGCCCCGATTCCTCCTTTCTTATCCGCTCTACTCAGATTGGCTTCTCACTTTTTTTAAAGGATATACTTGTCATGCTGGATTCTCACTTGCGGTACAATCGTGCGATTTTATTGCGTTTTGCGGTTTTTTAAAACTTATTTTGCTTCAAAATTGCGCTATTTTTAAAATTGAAAATTTTTCTAGGTTCCCACATGCAGCAAAAACACAGTAAAACCTAAAAAAAAAAATTAATTTTAAAAATAGCACAATTTTGACGTCAGTTTTCCGTGCGGAATTTGCGCGATAAAGCAGAAAAATCGCAAAGTGAGAACCCAGCTCAGCCTAGGTTTTCACACACAAAAATCGCGCGATTCCGTTTTGCGTTTTTAAAATTGAAAATTTTTCTAGGTTCCCACATGCAGCAAAAACACAGAAAAACGTAGAAAAATTTTCAATTTTAAAAATAGCACGATTTGCGATTTTTTTTGTGTGGAACCTAGGCTCAGGATGGTGACATTGATTGATCACAATAATACAATAATGTTGTCTAAGTACAGTATTTGCGTAAGCTTGAATTTGAAAAGATTGTGATTAGAAATGAAACCAGCACAACATTCCTCTGCAGATGGAAGTAAATAGCAAGTCGAATGTGGATAATCCAATAAGGGTGTGAAATTTGAAGTTATTCATTTAAAATAAAAAAATAAAAAATTTAATTGTAAAGTACTGTATGCTTGCTGTTTAGTAGAATGGTCGAAAGCACTGAATGACCAGTTATTGTTCACCATCACAGCACTATCACAGTTTTCGATGAATTAGTTAAAATTCTATTCTAAACTAGCATATCAAATTGCCATTAAAAACAAATTATTGTTTTATTATGCATCGAAGTAGATGTTTTATACATTAAATGAAACTTGTAAAAACGGAAGCTCAGCTGCTCGTGTGTAATTTAAGTTTTAGGTGAGCAGCTGCTAAAATCTGACCCTGCTGCCAGGCTAAGCCAGGCATCAAAAATTGGTACGAAATTGACATTGAAGAATGAGCCGAGAATAAGGAGAAAAAAGAGAAGAAGAAAAAAAAACGTTTTGGTACCGCCGGGTTTTAGTTTAGAGTTGGAGCTGCCAACTCAAGATGAGATGTTTAATTCGCAGTTTATCTGCAGCTGGCACTGGCACTCAGCATTTTGTCCTTAGAAAATGTTTTCAGGTGTGATTAAGGCTGGCGGATTTTGAGTACCGTAATTAAATTGCAGCACATTTTTCAATGAATTCAAATTAGCTTGGGTTTTCTCTTTTCTTAAATTTAAAGAGGGATGGATGTTGCGATGTTGCATTCGTACAATCCGCATTTGATTGAAATTATACAATTTGTGCACGAAACTCCCATTACGTTAATGACCTACGCATTGTACTGAAAGTATATATTGTGGCATCTTATTTTAATCCTCTAGTTGAGTTGAGCCGAAAAATCGTTGTTTCGTAGTCCAAAAATGTGCGTGCCATTGTTTACGAACGAAAACGCTCGTAAAATATTTTAAAAAATTCTTTACATTTGGGTTTTTGTATTGTTAGGCACATTTTTTGGCTACGAAACGATGAATTTTCGACTCGGATCAACTAGAGGATTAAAATAAGATACCACAATATATACTTTCAGTACAATGCAAAAATTCAGTTTCGTGCACGAATTGTTGGATAGAGTTTACATCGGTTTCCGAGTTGATTTTGCAAGAGTCAAAGGGTGATGAATTCCAATACACAAATGTAGGGTTTTTCTATGTGATTTAAGCTTTGAGTGATAAACGCTGTTTATCAAGTTTTCAGCAGCAGTCACGTTGCTCTAGACACAATTGTTTCAAATTTTCTGGGAACAGGCAAAAATAAAAATAAAAGGGGGTGTGTTTGTAGACTTTCGATCGGGGACAGAATTTTATAAGCTCAGGTTTGGCGCTGTTTCTTTGCGACGAGTTAGCTGATTTTACTGGCACGTTTTGAGTTTTTCCTGTCGTACAATATTTCTTGACGATGGCGTTTGCCAGATGCCAGGCGCTCATCTCTGTAATTAAAGGAAGGGTGGAGGTAATCTAGGAGGAAGCAATTTTCCCTAGACGCATCCATTATTTGCACACGTTTTGGGAAAGAAAAATGGTTTTTATACTTCTAATAATTTTTTTTATTATTTTTTATTTTAATAAATTCCAAACTAACTGTGCAAAACTCAAAAATGCATTTTAAGTAGAAATAAGTGAAACCTCTCTATACTCTATTTATCATTTTGTGCGCGAAACTCCCATTGGTTAATAACCTATACTGTATCGAAAGTGTATATTGCGGCATCTTATTTTAATCCTCTAGTTGAGCCGAGTCGAAAAATCATTGTTTTGTAGTCCAAAAATGTGCGTGCCATTGTTAACGAATGAAAATGCTCGTAAAATATTTTTAAAAAATTATTTACATTTGGGTTTTTCTATTGTTGCGCACATTTTTTGGCTATGAAACGATGATTTTTTTGACTCGGATCGACTAGAGGATTAAAATAAGATGCCACAATATATACTTTCAGTACAACATAGATCATTAACCAATGGGAGTTTCGCGCACGAAATGATAAATAGAGTATAGTAGGTTTATCCATAAACATACTGTAGTATGTACTAGTAATACTTGTATATGAGAATAAGATACACTAGATGTACTAGTAAGCACAGATATTGAAAAGTAGTTGTATTTGGATAATATACCACATGGGTAAACAAGAGGAAATTAGCATATGGTATTTTTCTTTTCTAATATTTTTGAAGCATTTCCTTTTGATTGGCAGTCATTTTGCAATGTCAAGTCGAATTAGTGCCGCTTGTTGTCATTTTAATGGTTGGTATTAAAGCCAGTAATTCCGACTTCAGTGTGTCACTTGACCATCATCTAGTTTTACGGCTGTGCAGTTAAATGTAAAAATTAAATTATATTATATTACATGCACTATTTATATTTATATTTAGAATGAGAAATATTAAATAGCTCGGACAAAGCTACAAGTGAAGATGGAGTTTGAAGTTTAATGGTGAATTAATTACAATTAGGGTTTGAAATCTAGAGATTTAAAGATTCCAAAATCACATTCTCGAGATTCGAGTCGAGATTCGAAAAAATGAAAAGAAAAAAAAGGAGAAAAAAAATAGTTTTTTGAGCATAAAAGCATTGTTTTGACTAAAAAGTGCAGTTTTTAGACTAAAAAGTGCATTTTTTAGACTAAAAAGTGCATTTTTTAGACTAAAAAGTGCATTTTTTAGACTAAAAAGTGCATTTTTTTAGACTAAAAAGTGCATTTTTTTAGACTAAAAGGTGCATTTTTTTAGACTAAAAAGTGCATTTTGTAGACCATTTACAATGGATGAATTATAAAATATATATGTTTCATATGATTCATACTCAAGATGAGATGTGGATGAATACTTTAAAAGTGTGTGTTTTGGATCGGGGTAGGTATTTACTATTTACTTGGCCGGGGCGCCGCTGATCTGACCGCTTTGACGGCCGGTTTACTTGGTGGTTTCTGCAGTTGCGCTGTTTTTGTAATGATTTATTCTTCCAGAGTATTTATGATCTGCATCCATTATTTCATTCTCATTGTTGAACTGGAATTAGTTGAGAGTGGTTCACAATTTTGTGTCTGCTGATGAAGACTGTCACAGAAGGTGAAGATGTTGTAGTAAAAAATAAAAATTATTCATTTTCTTCGAGCAACTTTTTTGTGTTCTTTCTAGTTGAAAGAAAAAAATAAATTGTTAATTATCAGCTTGGAAGATTGATGAAAAAATAATGTAAAGGGTTAGTCTACATCCGGGCTTGACCTCATGATCCAAGGACAAAGTTTTCATAATGGACTATAATGATCTTGGTTAAAACAAATTATTTTAGACACATGCACTCCTATCCTATTTCGCATGCACAGCAGAAAATTGTAATTTAAACTGAGACAAGGTTAACAATTTTAATCTTTTAAATATTAGTTTTTATCGTGTTGTTCATCGAATCTACACGTAGAATTTTTTATTTTTTTTTATTTTTTTTATTTTTTTTATTTTTTTTATTTTTTTTATTTTTTTTATTTTTTTTATTTTTTTTATTTTTTTATTTTTTAAATTTTTTTTGTACTATTTATGTAAGATTTTCCAAATTCCAAGTTGAGACGTGTGACATTAATTTGTTAATGATTTCTTTGTAGATTCAGGATAGACAATACCGATCATATTATAGATGTTAATAAAAACAACATTCCATTCGAATACGACCAAGTGAACATCATTTGCCCAGTTTATTCGACTACCACCAACCAAGAAGATGCCGAAAAATATATCATTTACAATGTAAGTAAAGGTAAAGGTAAAGACGAAGACTGAGAAAGACAGCAGGTGGCAACGCCATTGCTCGAAACACGCTCGTTTTTGAGCAACGAACGAGAATCACGCGAGATTGTCGTTTGCATCTTGGAATAATGATTTTTATTTTCTATCTATCTATCTTTCTTTTTTTTTTCCTTTTATTTCTTTTGCTCTGCTTGTATAAAGACAAATGTTACAGTAGAGTACTGTAAAATAATAAATGTTTCTGGATGTCGAAAAGCTTAGAATAATAAAGATTAACAAAAGTATATCCAAATTATCAGTTTAATTTAAACAAAATTTAAAAATCTTTATTGGGATATAACATATGTAGATGTTTTAAATAAATCCGCATAAACACATGCAAAAGCAATAGTGGTTACCGTATTTTGTCGATTAAGGGCCGCCCTCGAATTACGGCCGCAGCGGTTATTCGAAGTGTTCAGTTTTGAAGTATACGTACATTTAATATACCGAATATACTCGCGTATAAGTCGACCCTCACTTAAATCGGGTCAAAAACGATTGACTCGCGTATAAGTCGACCCCCTGTGTTGTTTTCTAATTTGCTCATTATGCATTCAAATTTATGAATGACTATTTTCAAATCACGTCCGTTCAACGTTTAGGACACCCCGTAGGTATCCCTACCAATCAAATCACAGCCTACGGGGTGGACCTGCACGTTTAACGGACGTGATTTGAAAAATTCTTTTAAAAAAAATGTTTGTTTCTTTGACCCGCGTATAAGTCGAATTTGAAAAAATAGGCCTTTTTTAGGTCCAAAAATCCTCGACTTATACGCGAGTATATACGGTACATTTAAACATTTATAATGTATTAAAAACGTTTGCAAGTACTGTATATTTACTCTGTGTAGTAGAGAAGAAGCCATTTTTATCAAAGTGATTTCAGACTTGGTTTTCTTCTCTAGTAGAGAAGAAAATGAAGATGAAATAGTCCGGTATTCGACCGGTATTCGGAATTTAAATAAATTCAAAATTTGGTGAAATTTGGCATTCGGAATCCGGTGGTTTTTGGATTCTCTACTACACAGAGTATAAGTATACAGGGTTGGGCGAAAAAGCGCTATCGCTACTGTAGCGGCACTGATATTTTGCTACTTTCTATCGCTAAGTCAGAAAGTAGCGCCAATTGTATTTATGCCCTAAATAGCGAAAAAGTAGTGCAAGTCGAACTACTTTTTCGCTATTTCCATTCCTAGGGAAAACGTGACACAAACGTCATTCAAATGGCATTTATGTACGATATACCGTCGCCAGAGTAAATGGAACGTTCCATTACTCTGACATTGCAATAGCGGAAAAGTAGTGCATCACATTCGCTTCTTTTTCAGCAACTAGCGCCGCGTCGCTACAAATTTTTCAAAGTAGTGGTAGCGCAATGGCGGTTCACTATTTGATAAATTTGTAGCGCAACATTAGCGGCGCTACTTTCTTCAGTAGCGCGCCCAATCCTGTAAGTATATATACAGAGGGGTGCGTTGCAAACGTATTAAAAACGTTTGCAACGCACCCCTCTGCCGCAATTAGTAATAAAGGACGCGGCCCTTATTCGACAAAATACTGTATATTCTAAGGAAGTGATACAAAGTGAGTGATGAATCGAGAGTAATAAGTGACAGTTGACACTACTCTCATACAAAGGCACATTTTAAATCAATACCGGTACACAAAATGTAATAAGAATGAAAAATCAACAAACAACTTTTTACTGTACATTTCCTCTTATGATGCATTATAGCATTTGAGAAACTTAAAACTTTGCATTGCAATGTCATAACAACCGAATGTTCCCCTCTGCTTTGCTCTGATCTGATACTGATAGGATTGGATAGGCAGCAATAACACAATTGAAATTGAAATGCAGAATGTCAATTGGCTTGTTTGTCATTCTTATTTTTTACACAATGCAATACGAATACTTTTAGTAAATTTTACAAATTTCCTCGTTCTCATTTTCAATGTGGTACCAAATACCAATACTGGTAATATCTAGCTAGCTGTTATTTGCTACGTATGGGCCGTAAATAATTATTATTACAACTTTAATTAATTCAATTTTAACTAATGTTTTGTTAATTATATTTTAGGTGTCAAAAGAGGAATATGATGCTTGTACGATAACGAATCCGCATCCACGTATCATCGCCAGGTGTGAAAAGCCGCACAGTTTAATGTATGTTACGATCACATTCCGATCGTTTACGCCGCAACCAGGAGGTCTTGAATTCCGTCCTGGCCAGGACTATTATTTTATTTGTAAGTAGCAACTAGCAACGCACCAGCGACAAATCAAATCATTCGTGTATTAATTAGCAATTAATTAGTAATTAATCATTCGAATCGCAATCGTTAAATTAATATAAGAAAATACAGTACCATAAACAGGGGTTAGTTTGATCAATTTTCAACTTCAAAACGATGCCTCGTCATGAGTTTTAGACGTAAAAATCTGAATTTTGTCTTAAAACGTAGAATGTACGTCCCTATCTGTACTTAACGGCTACCCTCATTCAAAAAATTCTTTTCAAGATCAAAGTTACCCCTTGTGGGATTATAATCAGTTATAATATCTATTTTGACAACAATGTACATGGAATTGACAAAAAAAATCAATTAATCAATAGGTGCATTCAGGAACTAAAACATTTCCATGTTTTAGTCGTTTCCCTCGTTTCGTTTCCTGAAATGTGTTGTCATTTTCGGAAACGTTTAAGTTTAAGCCAAGAAACGCGCATGCACGCGCGTTTTAGGAAACGCTACAATTCCAGCGTTTCACGAGACACGAGTTGTGTCTTACAATTGAGCACTCGTCTGCGCAGCATCTACTCTACTGTTGTAGAGTTAGATCGGCGCCATTTGTTTTAGACGTCACATGACTGCTTCAAGTCATGTGATAGAAGGTAAAACGAAGCTAAAACTTCCCTAAAACTTAGCTAAAACGTGCCTCGGATTTTCACACTCAGAATTATACACAAAACATACACAAAACACGCATAAAACTAACCACTCACAAAACTCGTTTTTGACGAGTTTTAGTTCCTGAATGCACCTATTGTTGCCCCGAAAATCAAAGTTACTCGGTTACTCTGATTTACGATGATAATATAGTGTACAAAGTTGGAGCGCCCCATGAAACCACCGGTCCATCGAGCTATGCCCGAATGTCTGACTGGTGTGGTCGATCCGCCTCTTTGTCGCTGGCATCCGACCGGTATTTGTCTATTTGAAGGTGCTGCCACTTTGTGCCGGTGACTTATTAACAATAGAAAAAAAAGACTTCTTTGACGACGTCGAGCGATTTCGTTTTATCTTTAAATTAAATTCAAAACAATCAAATTTTGCAAAGTGAAATTTATTCATAAATTGATTGCTTGATTAATTAATTTTGTTCTGTAATTTTATCAGCTACATCGAGCCAGGACGATTTACACGGCCGACATGGAGGGCGCTGTTTGTCTCACCACATGCGAATCATTTTCAAAGTTTGCTGTGACCCTTCAAAAGGTAACAGGCGAAACAACTGGTCTTTTTATAGAAAAGAGGAAACTGCGCGAATTACTCTACCTTACCGACTGCAGGTAGACTGTACGAGTCGTTGTATTGATTTTTTATTTCTTTTTTTAAGTCGCACCAAGTCCCCGCACTGTGAGTAGTTCGTCAACAACTGCGCTTACCACGACGACGACACGACGAAGGATTATCACGATGCCGACCACTACACGGTCGACGAGCACCGTCGCTTGGACTAAGACTACGACGGTGCTTAAAAACAATGGCGAATTGCAGCCAGAGAAAGAAAGACAGGGAAAGAAAACAGGTGATTAGCTAGCGCCTCTATAGTCGCCGTCCGATATCTTAATGCTAAATTTGAAATGCGCATCGCCAACTGCGCACAACAATCACACTTAGCTTGAATGCTGATACGTGCTAAGCAAAACATAAAGAGGTATTCACAAACTGTCGCATAAGTGCACAAATGCGTAAATGTGAAAATGTGATTTCACACATGCGCGCCGGAAGTCTCACAGGCCTCATGTTATGTTATTGTGACTCACTATGCGCACCTCTTGAGGTGTGAGTGTGAGTCGCCCATGTGAGTCACATACCATAACATGAGGCCTATGAGGCTTCCGGTGCACATGTGTGAAATCACATTATCACACTTATGCATTTGCGCACTTATGCGACAGTTTCTGAATACCTTTATAGTTCCTACTCGTTGTTGTAAATCAAACAAACAATAGATAATTGATTATGTTTGTTGTGGTCCGATTTACAACAACGGCAGCAGACTATTTTTTACATCAGCATTCGCGATTGTTGTGCGCAGTTGGTGAAACGCAGGTCATTTCAGCATCTGCAGTCTGCAGGCACAAAAAATTAAGACTTCTCTTATGGAAATGGTGTGCAGTTTTTGCAACAATTGGTTCTGCCACCTAAAAGTGGCAGAATATGTTTGCAGCAATTTTATAATTTATCTGCATACATCTGCAGAAATCTGCAGAAATTTGCAGCAAGTATGTTGCACAGACAAATTTTGAAGTTTTCTTATGCAACTATTTATTTGCAAATAATTTACTGCAAATGCAGAACTTACCTTCATTCAAATGTTTGCAGTAAAATTATGAAATGTTTGCAGCAAATTGTCTGCAAAAAACTGCAGGTCCATTTTCATAAGGGTTAACATAACTATAATATACTTTTCTCTTATAATTATGAGTTTTATGGTTATAAATACTAACTTGTAACTGCATTTCAAAACACTCGTTTGGGAACGAACCTACATCTTGTTTTTCTACTGCATGGTCCTGCAGGATTATAATACATCAAATTTCTGCATGAAGTACTCCTGTGGGACCTACATGCAATTTTTATTTTTATTTTTTCAATTCTGATGTATGTATAAAACGTTTTATTTTATTTTAAATTTTACAGATAAAAAAGACAAACATCCAAATGAAACTGGTGTGAAAAATGAAGAACTGGTGAATGCCTCAAGATCGATAAAAGTGAATTTTATGGTTATAGTAATGCACCTGTGTACATTTGCATTCTTAGCCAGATGAATTGACTAAGATAGTGTTGAAAGAACACAAACATACTGCCAGACCTCTTCACACTAAATTCAGTGTTGATTGTAAGGTTTGAAAAGGCATTTAAAAATATATAGTGAAAAGAAAAGAAAAGAAAAAAAAAATTCTGTGATTTTCTACTCGAGTGCATGGGCGTGTATGTGTGTACGACAGTGTATGCCTTTAGTGGACCAAAAAAAGGTTTTCAAAGAAGTTGTGTGAAATATTGTGAAAAGACTTTTGTTGGAATTTTTGTCTCATGTGCAGGAACATTCAGACGTAACTTTTCAAATTCCTTATATAATTTAAAACTCTTTTTTTTTTATGAAATATTTGTTTAATTAAGTATATTTTTGTGTTTATATGCTGTATGGATAAATGTTTTCGTTGCAATGCTGATGGCTATATAAAGATATTAAAGAGAAATTTTTGAATTTAGCCAGGGCTTGAAGGGTTTAACCAGTTTAACCAAAGTGCCTTGTCAGATTACTATCATTTGAAAATACTTCAATACAGGGTTTTTGTTTGTTACTTTCTTTTACTTTTAATTTTTATTTTTTCGATTTTTTCGATTTTTTTCGAAAATCAATACCACTTTGAATTTTTTTTTCACCAATTAGAAAATTGAGCAGTGAAAATGAATCACGAGTTAAAAAAATAAAAAAATAAAAAATGTGCTATACTCATTTACATTTAAAATAAGCTTATGACTATATTGAAGAAGAAAAGAAAAAGATTTTTGTTTTGTATTTCACATTGGAATTTGATACATTTTTCCAAATTCGTGTTTAATAGATATAAATGGATGGGAGAAAAATGTATAAAATTTAGGTGAAAGGCACATAAGTTACATCATGAAATAGAATATAAAGGGGATTAAAGTCACCCCTAATGTTTTTCTCTTTTATATTTTTGTTGGTATGAGACTTTATGAAGTTGTGTGGGATCAGTTATATAACCATTACTTGTGAAATGTATGATAAAAAAAATTGTGGAAAATATATTACAAAAGAAGAAAGTTTTTTTTAAAAAAAAAAAATAATAAAACATTTTTCTGTATTGTATATAAAAGATTTGTACATCTCTCGATTAGAGACAAAACGATTTTTCGGAAATTGTATTTCTTTGCAGTTAGAAAATAAGCTGTAAGTTTTAATTTATAACGATGAATGTATGTCTCTCTTGTATTTATGCCAGAAACAGAAGGATTAGTTTTTAAACGAAAACTATGCTAAAATTAATGAATACCGGAAGTTTACAAATTTGGACTACTACCTAATGTAATTGGCTGAAATTTGAACAATGGGCATTTTACACCTTAAGTTTAAATGAAATAAATTAACTAATTGTTCAGTTTGGAGTCAAAATTTCTTTGCATAATTTTTTAGAGCCATATTTTGTTAGTAGTCAAAGCAAATGGTTGGATTAATTTGCAAAAATTGCAAATTGCCGTTTCTTTCATAAAAGTACATAGGTATTACATAAACCTCTGGATACGTGATTTAATAATTTTTTTGACAATAGGTGCGTTCAAAGTCAAATCTCACTTAATCTGACTCATTGATAAGCCAGATAAGTCACTTTTCAAAAGTGACTTTTAATTTTGGTCCGGTTCAATTCAGACATGTCAGTCACATAAGTCGTGTAAGTCATTTGTCTTTGAATTCACCTATTGTTTTTGACTGGTTTAAAAGTCGTGCTATAGAAAGAATAGTTTCCTGTCAACGTAATATTGACAGAAGGGTTAAAGAATTGATTTTTGATTCAGGAAAGTTTAAGTTCACCAGAATTTAAATTTTAATTTAATTTTTCAAAATTTAATTTTTCGAGAATTTTAATTTTTCATACCATTCATAATTCTTATTTTTTCAAGAAAAGGTGCGGTAATTAATTAAGTTACTACCGATTTAGCTAGTTTAATGTGTTTTCTATGCGAAATAGTTTCATTTTAGCACAGGAAAACTGTCTTGAAAATTTCTTCCAGGCAACTTATGTATATATATAAATAAAAAATTCAGTTTTTAACAGAGATTATGATTGCTGTGACTTCTGTGAACGACACAAAATGCTTAATAGTAGAGGGTTTGCGCAACTGAAATTTGCACAAACGTATCAACGTATCAACGTATCAATATGTTTCATACGTAGATAAGTTGATACGTGATTGTTATTAGAACAGATCGACATAGGTTTAGGCGATGAACGTATGAGCCGTAACTTTGTTATGCGCATGTGCTTAACAAAGCAATCGGTCTGCTTCCGTTTTTGCAAACTGCCATTTGCAAAAATGACGGGCCGAGCACGCGGTAGAAGCTGAGGACGTGAAAATAACGAACCATAGCCACCAACATACGGTATTTGAATCAGGTTCGAGTAACAACACGTTGTTACGTGATTTTTTTGTGTTTGCGCAAACACTCATCACGTATCAACGTAAACGTGTGAACGTACAAACGTATAACTTTTTAATTTATACGTTTGTACGTTTATACGTTCATACATTTTTGTGATCTGCCCAAACCTCGATCAATTGCAATTTAAGGTCTTTATACTCTTTAAGGAGCTTTTAGCCTTTTAAAGCTTTTAGCCTTTGCGCTAAAAAAGGGCTATCGAATGGCATAAAATTGTTTAAAATTTGCCAGTCAGTTAATCAGAAATACAGTAAAAACGCTAAATACATTACCTTAAAAATGTACTTTGTACTACTTGATGTAAAATTAATTTTTTTAATGAAAAGATGCAGAAATGTTTGGGGAAACATTTCTTAAAATTTGCTCAATATGCATATTTTTTTCTCAAACGTTTTGTAGAACATACAGTATAACCTGTGCGGTCCGGACACAGTTGGAGCACAAAATTCTGTCCAGTCGGGACAGGTGTCCGGTCGGCACAGGTATTTTAGCATGGCTGGAGATTGGATGGGTTCGGCCATTGTGTCCGGACTGGACAGGTGTCCGGTCGGCACAGTATCCGGACCGCACAGGTTATACTGTATTGGGCGAGGGGGTAATCATTCGCAAAAATTTGGGACGAGATTTGTAAATCCCAAAAATCTGATGTAGATTTGGCGGATTTGTGGGATCTGAAGTGGATACCTAGAGATGTGCGCCGTCCTATTTTCGTCGGCGGCGGCCAGGTCCGGCTTGCTGTCCACAGACGGCGGCGGCTGCCCCCCCCCCCCCC
>JH432058.1:194128-224088 GCA_000239455.1 Strigamia maritima
ATTTCGGGTGGATTTGTATTCATTTCGGGCGTATTCGCGCGCCGGAAGTGGGGGTTCTGAATGAAATCTTGTCCAGAACTGGGGTGCATGAGCAAAAAAAAAAGGTCATCAAATCTGCTTTTTTGATATTTGTAAAGTCCAAGCTGGATTTGTTGATTTCAGCTGAGTTTGGTGGATTTACGTATTTACATTGGAATTCGTGGATTTGGTGTGTATTTATACCGTATTTAGTGCCTTTTTTCCAGGATATGGATTTGTATGGATTTGTATGGATTTGTATCAAATTTGGTGTATTTGTGTGGATTTATTGGATTTGTGTGGATTTGGTGGATTTATTGGATTTGATGGATTTGTTGAGATTTGTAAATCTCAAATATCACGAGGGACGGGATTTGGGCGAATGATTTCCCCCTCGGTATTGGGTGCATTCAAATTTCAAATCTTTACCTAATTAATTTGTGACTCGTTTATTGTGTCATGATTTGGATAACTATCGGTAATCAAGTAGTTTATCCTAATATTCTTTTAATGGCAACTTATGATATGCTGGTTCAAAATAAAATGTAACTTCTTTATTCATCTAAGATGAAGACGTTAAATTTTATTTTGAAGCTAGCATATCATAAGTTGTCATTAAAAGAAAACTATTAATTGAAGTGATGATATACATTGAAGATATGTACATTATACAGGGTGTTACACTTAACCACTAACCGGGGTAAAATTTCCAAAACCACTGTATTTGTACCAAATTTGACTGTTTACTAATTAGGCTAATTTTGTATCATTACAAAAGCAGCACAACTGCAGAGGCCGCTAAGTAAACCGTCCGGCAATTTGATCAGATCAGCAACACAACGGCCAAGTAAATGTATACCTCCTCAAAACGACATACTTTACTTTACTTATTACTTGGCCCTTTCCAAACGCCATTATACCGACACCCAGCCAAAAAGCGCAAACCAAACTACAACCTCCCAAAACACCAGCCACAGCAAAAACAAGATGGCACCAAAAAAAAACAATGTAGTGTTATCAAAGTATCAGTATTTTTAATTCAAAAAATAAAATTCACAAAAAAAACACCTACCGTAGAACGGGATACTTTACCCGGAGGTGGTAACTTTGCCCCACCATGTTTTTTTTATATATTTATTGTTATATCTTTTTTAAAAATGTGAATAACCCCAATTATTTTTTTAATGAATTAATAAATGCTTTAGGAATAACTTTTTGAAATAAAATAATTTCTTAACTAAATAATAGGACTGCAGAAAATTGCAAATGGCCATCTACTCGAGCGATTATTATGACAACTTTAATTCAGATTAATTAATACGTACTGTCTATTTCCCCGAACGGCTCGTAGCTATAATTTCTATTTCCAGTCCACTTTACCTAGTAAGGTGAGGTCAGCCCGCCGCAGGCGTTAGGCTAAGTCATGAGAATGGTGAACTGGAATTTGAAATTCGTTCCCGGAAATAGCCTTGGCGTAATTAATAAATAAAAAAATAAAAAAATAAAAAATAAAAAAATATTATATATACTGATATGTGCTGGCTCATTATCTGTTCTAACAAAAATTAAAAAACATGATCAATTGCTTCAAAAATATTTTTAAAAACATAAGTAAGGGCTAATGTCAATCTAATGATGAGTTATATCTTCACTCCAGTAGTGAAAACCAATGAAAAAACAGGCGGACAAAGTTTCCCCATTTAGGTAGGTAACTTTGGCCCACCAATTTTTTAAAAAAAAGTGGACATAAATTAATTTTTAATTTTTTTCAATAACACCATTGTATTCTACGGGTCAAGTTGCTCCTAATATGTTGTTCTCAGCCTGTAAAGTGAAACACTCACAGTTTTATTTATAAAATAAGAGCGAAAATGGGCCAAAGTATCCCCGTTCTACGGTATGACATTTCTTATGTGGCTATAATCAAGCCATCATCAGTAGAAACAATTGAACCGTTTAGTATAGCTACAAGTATTTGTTGGACTCTTTTTTTTGACTATAGGACCTTCAAAACTATATTCAAAATTTTTTTTTAGAAAAATAGTGTTAAAAAAATAACAGATTCTCACAACCAATAAAAAACCTGTTATGCACGCATTCAAATTTTTTCGTGTTGTTGCGTAGGAAGAGGAAATACCACAATAAACTTATGAAACCACAATAAACTTTGCATACTGTATAATTTTAATAATTGTGATTCCCAATCCCATGTGATTGGAAATTTAATATGATAACTCAAAGTTGAATAACTTTATATAAATCATCAACTTTAAATTCAATGCATATTTTACTGATATATGAAACCATATGTCAATGAACATAAAATAACAACCTGTGTAATCATACATAGTGTATATGTCTGCTCGGTTCCAACCAACATATATGCAAAATGCGTGAGTTTCTATTAGCATTTAGTTGCTTCTTGTTGTTAGGAATTCCTTCAGTGTTGTTGCTCGCTCCTATTCTATGCATTTGTGAAATATTCAGACAATTTTTCACAATATGTTTATCCATCAAACACAGGCAATGGATTCAACTTGTCAGCAACTCCAATACAATATATTTACTGCAAAAGGATATGCCAGGATTAATTCTCAATTACTTCATGATTTTTCAGGGTTCTCTTGATTTAGCACAAATGAAAGAAACAATCAAGAGTAAATGGACCGATGTGAAAAAGAATCTTCGTCTTCGCCAACACGTTGTTGATTCTTGCGGATACTTCTACTGGTTACCAGACAACATTTTCACAATTGATAATCATGTAAAAATCTACAAGTGCAAACCACCAACGAATCAAAATGAACTCGATGACATATTTTCTGAAATCAGTAGTCAACTTTTAGCCGAAAACATATCACAATGGTTAGTACTACTTTTCCCACTAGATGACGCATTCGCCAATGAACCTCGCTACGTGATGCTTTTCAGATTCCATCATTGTCTCGGAGATGGTTACAATTCGACCCGGATGTTGAATCATTGCTTTCTAAATGAAAAATGTATCAAGTATTTACCAGCAAAAACTGAAAAATCATTTTCATTTAGCGCTTTACTCATCGGCTTTTTCTACCATTTCAAGTATATTGTTGATACTTTGCTGACCAAAGACTGTAACATTTTGAAAGGTCCGTCTCAAACGTCTAAAAGATATCTCACATATTTCATTGTCTGTTCATTATCTCGAATGAAAACAATAAGTAACAGAAGTGGAGCAACTGTCAATGATGTTATGGTGTCTTGTGTAGCCGGAGCCTTAAAGAAATATTTTTGCAAGACCAATGCTGTGCCAGTGAGTGATGTTCATTGTGTTGTTCCGGTTTCAATGCAAAGTCAATCTGAAGAAGTTGGTTTTAAGAATGATATTTCAGTCCATCTGCTTCCTTTTTCATTAAGTGAGAAGACTGCATTGGAGAGATTGGAAAGTACGCGGCAAATTATTTGCAAAGCAAAGAATTCACCAAACTATGTTTTACATTATAATCTGATTAAGCTTATTATGAATCGACTACCTAATCAAATTACTCGACATATTTTTCGTTTAATCGATATAACTTGTTATATAACTAATGTGCCCATGCAACAGAGTCAGTGTTTCAATGTCTATGACCAAGAAGTTATGGTTTGCAATCTTTTACCGCCACTTGATGGCTCTGCAAGTATGTGTATACAGTATGTGGTATGTATTAATAAGTAATAATAGGTAATAATAATGTGTTTTTTTAGGCTTATCATTTTTAATCTCAAGTTTTAAAGGATATGTGCAGCTTTCAGTGTCAATTGATAAAACAATAGTTGAAAAGAAGTATGTTGACTTCATTATTGAGTCAATAAAAGAAGAATTTCAAGAATTGGAAAAATCTTGTGAAAATGTTATCAAAATAACATAATCATACCAAAGAAAGCCCAGCTGCGGGACCCGCCAAGTAAGGCTGGCCGTCCAAGGTGGTCAGATCAAAAAAACACCACCACGTAAGCAGCAAGACAAAACCGAGTCCACACCTTCCTTGGTCCTTGGCTTTTTTAGTTTTTATGTTTGGTGGTTTGCCAGTGTGGGTGTGTAGCTGTTTGTTGTTATATGTTTGTCGTAGTATTCTGTACGGGCGTGCAGATGTGTGTCTATTGGTTGCTTTCAGGATGTTGTTTATTTTTTTACCTCTTCATGAGGAAGGGCGTGCGTTGTCGTTGGGGTCTTGCTTTTAGTTGCTATGTTGATTGTGGGGTTAGGTAGGGCTCTGGTTGGTTGCTGTTTGGTAGTATGTGTTGGTCTGGTTTTTTGTACTGTGGGTATTTGTTGCAGAGGTGTGCGGCTACGTGGGGTAGGTGATGGGTGTATGTAGCTGTGCGTTTTACAAACTTATGCCGGGTAACGGGCTGGTTGGTGTGATTTGTGATTTGGGTTGGTGATTTTGTGTGGCAAGAGCCAAGCCAAGTAAGGTGTGGTCTTGGTTTTGTCTTGCTGCTTACTTGGTGGGTGTTTTTTTGATCTGACCACTTTGGATGGCCAGTTTACTTGGCGGGTCCCGCAGCTGGGCTGTCTTGGGATGATCTGTTCTTTTTTTGTCGTGCTTAGGGCAATTTGCTAAGAACTAATGTTTTTTAAATTTGAATGTAAATGTTTATTGTGCAACACACTTGCAACGATGCGAAGCTCCTTACAATAGTATCGAGAGATGTTGTAAAGTGGATTTGTAATCTGGGTTTAAGTAAAACAATAAGACACTCCAAATGGTAACATTTCTTCAATTCAACATAACCACATTGAAATTACAGGGATTTTGCCAATAGATTTTACCAAATATTACCCGAGACAAATTGAATTGTACAAATTCGACAAGAGGACTTCATTGAAAAAATAAATTTCACGATAATGTAGTACTAATTTATGGTCTAATTAGTCTAAAAACATAATTCAATGAAAACAATTACTCTAGTTACATGCACACACTTTTCTGGAAAATGACGTCATTATTTCTCAAGTGGAAAAGTAAAAAATGGAGTATTCACTCTAGTTTCCACTTTTCCACTTGATAAATGATGAAGTCATTTTCCAGAAAAGCGTGTTCTTGTAAACTTAGTAATTGTCACGGGCCAAATTACCATTTATGCATTCCCTAAGTGATTTCCTATTGTTTGTTAATAAATGCGTGTTAATCCATACCTTTGTAATTTGTAGTGACTTGGTTTCTCACCCTTCCCCCTCCTCAGGTGTTAGTTAATCAGCTAGGTCCGTTGCTCTACTTTTGAGTTTGTATACCAATTAGTTCCTGGTTGTGCTGGCATGCTCTGATTGGTTCCCTTTTTTTCTGGCAACCAATCATAGCATTTTGATGTTTTCTCATGAGCAATTCAGTTTTTGGAGCAACACAACAACTTTAGACCTCGACCTTAACACATCAGGCTTTAATTAGCTATTATCAGAGGTGTTGTTTTGTCACCCTTTCACCCTTTGTGAATGTCATCCATTTGAGTTTCCATGCATTTTCTGTTAAGTCTATCCTGATATCCTCTGTGCATTTTATGGCTTTGGTAGGCATTGTTCCCTGACCAGGTGAGGAAGTAGTAATGCCGGTTTCTCTTAATTCCATTAACACACCTGTGAATACAGTGATGTCAACTCAAGCTCACCCAGCTCTATGGTGTGGCAGCCATCTTGTTCACTATTGGGCCTATTCAACATTTGGTCCCTTTGGCTTTTGTTTAGTTATTTTCTTATATTGGTTAGTTTTAGATTACAACCTAAGCATTCCTGAAATTAATTGTATAACGCATAGGGTATGGCGCGTTTAGAACTCCACCGTTGTTCGAAACGCATTTCAGGGCCACATTCGACCAGGGGCTCTCCCACTCTTACGGCTACGCGTAACTCTGTTTAGGTAGCCAGCCGAATTGTTATAACATTTTCCTATAAAAATTATATCTGCACAAATTTAGGCAGAAAACATGCAAAAAGTTTACAGAAAATCAAGTGATTGAAAGAGAGTTTGGTTTACACCAAAATAACTTCCTTCTTTGTGATAAGCTTATGTGATGTCTTTGAGGAAAAAAATATTATTTTAGATTAAATCAAATTTTTTTTCTATTGACTTGATTTTTTCTGCAAGTTTTCTGTCTGCATTTTTTCATAATTTTAATAGGAAAACATTTTCAAGATGTCAATTTTCCCCACTTGACCCTTAACTTACTCTAATTTTGTTTGGTTTATTTTCATTTTTCACCTTCATATTTTGAACTAGATTTGCGTACCGTAGAGTCGGCTAACATTGACCCACATTTCAGCTTCACATTTTAACTTAGTCAATTTTTTAGTCACTGAAATGAAATTCATGTCAAAGGTGCAAAACTAATCTAAGAAGAGATCCATGTATAAAAAAAATTAATTCAATTTTTTTTTCTTTTTTTAAAAAAAACTGGTGGGCCAAAGTTTCCCACTATTTGAGTATAACTTTGTATATGAGCTGTTTTTGCTCTGAATCAGTTGACTCGTCAATGTTATAACTTAGTATATTCAACTTTGGCCACAAAAATCATTTTTAAAATGTTTTTATGGGGTTACGTTGTATAAATTGATGGAAATTGAATACCATAGAAGCAGCAAAACATTCTCCCACATTTCAGTAACTTAGTCAATTTTTACAGTTTTGAAATGAAATTCTAGTACAAGGTACAAAACTAATCAAGGAAGAGATCTATGAATAAAAAATTAATTTTTATTTTTTTTGGGTATTTAAAAAACCATGGTCAAAGTTATCACCCATTTGACTGGAAAAATGACACATTTATAGTTTGTATCAGATTTCTTATTCTGCACTGTTTATATCAACAATCTAGCATTTTTTAAAAGTATATTAAACCCAAAGGCAACAATGTTAATCAATAAAACCATTCTGAATAATCATTTACTGCCATTACAAACCAAGTTTAATCTACGTTTTCGAAATCCGCGTTTTCCTACGCCACCATTGAGAATTTTCTGCGAGACTATAAAATAAATTATTTTTATTCTATTATTGTAAAAACCCTTGCATATGACTGTAGAAATCATAAATAATTTTTATTTTTTATTTCATATTTACGAATTTGCCTCTGAATTTCATCCCACAAATGTTTAATGGGGTTTAAATCGAGGCTTTGGAATGGCCATTTTAAAACAGCAATTCGTTTTTTTTCAAAATATTGCTTGATTATTTTTGGTGTATGCTTTGGGTCATTATCATATTTAAAGATGAATGCCCGCCTGCCCCTAAGTTTTTTCACAGCTGGTTTTAAATTTCTCTCTCAAATATCCTTATAAACTTCCTTAATCATGATTCCCTCAACAAATTTCAATTGTCCAACACCATTATGAGCCATACACCCCCAAATCAAAACTTTTCCTACTCCAAATTTTACTGTGGGATTCAAACAATGCAATCTAAATGTTTCATTAGGTTTTCTTCACACTTTTATTCTTCCATCAGACCCAATAATGTTAAATTTACTCTCATCTGGAAATATCACTTTTTTCCAGAAGTCCAGAGGCTTTGAAATGTGCTTTCTAGCAAAACCCATTCTTTTTTTAAAATTCTTCTTACTGATGTGCAATCTTTCTTGGTGTGCAATCTTTGTAATTATTTTTTCTGAGTACTCTGCTTACAGTTGATGAACTAACTGATTTTCCTGTTTGAGTTTTAACCATTTCTGTCAATTTTGATGCACTTAATTTTCTGTTTTTCTTAATTTCTCTGGTGATGAATCTTTCATCTTGGGGTGTTAATATTGACTCTCTTCTTCTTCCACTTTTATTTTTTTTACAGTTTTTGTTTTTCTATAACGTCTAGTAATGTCATGAACAGTTGACTTTGGAATTTTTACTTTGTTTTGAATGTCACGAACAGAATGACCATCATTTGAGTGCTGGATAACGATATCCCTAATTGCAATTAAAATTTCTTTCTTTTTGGATGCCTAATAATTTTTAAATGTAACTATTGTTATATTTCAGTGTTGGAGTTACTATTTTACCTGTTTTGGTTGTGCATAAGTAATTTTTGGCAGGAAAATCAATGGTTTAAATGTGTGTCCGAATATTTTTGCACTTACAAATGGCATGGGGGTCTCTGTACCAGCTTACTATTTGTTTTTGCGTAATTGCATTTTCATAATATTTTAATCCTTAATGTAAAAGATGTATATGAATATATAAAAAAATGTTTTGAAAGAGTTGAGTTGAATTAATGGCATTTTTATTTAAAAATGAACTTTTTTCAGTGGTGTCCGGACAATTTTGAAGGCCAGTGTATATTGACAGCCACATGCGTTGATTCGCTGTTTGGAAACCCCATATAAAATATCCCACCTACATCTCTGGTGTAAACTATGTTGTATAGCAACATACAGTTAACTTATGCTCGGCAAAGTGAAAACCATAGATTTATTTGACAAAATATAATATAAATCCCCATACAAAGTAAGAGAAAATGCAAACAATAATCATAAAATTTATTTTAATCAATTTGGTAAATAATATACTGTATAATATGAAGTCGAATTAAGACACAAAAAATGGGATTTTCTTCACATATTGGCTTTTGGTAGAGCTTTAGTAAACTGTTGCAATTTTAGTGCTAAGGCTATATTGCCTGCAATTTTTAATTTTCCTTGGAAAAACGCCTACGGTATAAAAAAAAAAAGGAGAAAATCATTTTCATGAAATTAAACAAAATGATAACATTACCCTTTGCGGATCCAGTTTACCAAACATCAAGTCAAGAAAATCTTTGTCTGCCATTGAAATTGTGCAGTCAGTCTTAGCTATTAAAACACATCACAATTAACACACACAAATTAAACAATCTGATTCGGTTTGTTGTAAATTATAGCTCATATTTGAAATGTACAGTATTTGGTTTGGCTTATTAATTAATAAAACATGCAAGCCTTTAAACCTGCTCTATGTTGCCAATTGATTTAACAACAATAGAACAAACTAATGATTTATAAATCGACAGCCCTTAAAAGAATTGAAAAATTAATTTTTTTATGTAATAGGCAATAAAACATGGAATTTTCAATAGTCATAACCATTTTTTGATGTTTAACCTAGTTTTTATGAAATTATCTGTTCACCAATTCTTCACTGTCTTTACCTGGAACTCCAACAGAATCTGAGACTGATTGTTATATATTCACCACTTGATATGCCACAAATAATTTCAGATTCTGTTGGCGTCACAGGTAGCTTAATGGTAGAGCACCCGACTGGCAATTGAGATCTCTGGGTTCAAGTCCAGGCCCAGGCTCCAATGGAGTCTGTGCTGTTTGTTTTTCACCAAGTACGGTAGTGACGAGAACAAAAAACTAATCATTTTCAATAAAAAAATCAAAGTGTTCTCGTATTAATTAATTTATTCATGCCATTCATGACTAAAAACCAATTTCGATTTTCCCAATAAGCAGATTTCGGAAATCATTTTAACAACGAACGCACCTAATGTTTGTTTACTAGGATGAAAAAAACAATATAAAATCCGATTTTAAGTTTTGAACAAACCTTTTCCATTATACTCCACAGAACCTTTTCCATTTTTTACGTCTACTATCCAGTGTGCTTCTTCTCCTTTAGGTCCTCCAGTTACTTTGAATAGGTATACACCACCCATCTTTTTAGTCCACATTTCTCCATCCTAAAAATTGAAAATAAAATTTATTAAAATACTGCATGATTTATCAGGCTTAATGATAAATATTTATATTTTTAAGTAAAAGTCATTTTTACCCAAGTATAAATAAATAATTTCATTTAGTAGAAATATTTTCAACAGTAAAACCACTCGTGTCAGTGATCTTGTCAGTTGTAATACCACAAGTGCTAGTAGTAGTGAGTTTATCAAAATAGGCCGACAACAATGAATCAGTTTGGTAAAATCAACGAGTGAAATCAACGAGTTACAATTATAAATAGTAGGCAGGTTCGAAAATGATTTTGCACTGAACGACTAGTGCAACTGATCGTGTAAAATGCCAATTGCACGACTTTTTGCACTTTTTGCACGCCAATTTTTGTTGCACGTGCATTTGCACAATGAAAATGGGCCGTTTCCGTTTAACTCGGTTGAACAGCATTTACACGAATTAATTCGTGTAAACAACGTGCAAATTGATATTTAAACGAGTGTAAACATGATTACACTAAATGAATTTTAAATGAATTTTCGAACCCGCCTAGCGTTACACAAAATAAAAAGTTCAGTTTCTGGTGCACAGTTTAGAAAAGTGTGTACCGAAAACTCGACTTTATTTTTTTCTGTACCGTAGCACTATTTATATAAAGCAGTTACTATTATAGGGGAAAAGTAACTGCAAACATCTCGTAAACAACGTAACTCTGTTGTTTTGTAAATTAACAATATGTATAACATTATTATTCAGGTGTATTATTTCGATTGATTGTAAACTGAAGTGAATGTAAGTGGAATAAAACTTTGTTGCTTGCGTGTCTCTATGCAGAGTCTAAATTACTTGTAAATATTCACAAACCTTCAAACTTATTAAAATTTTAAATTCAACAAACCATTTGTAAACCATGCTTAATTTCCTCAAATACTGCTGTAGATTGAAATCCTTCAGGCGAAGCAGCAATGGCAGCTGTTGGATGAATAGAGATGACTCTACAAAAAATAAATACAATATATAAATTTCCAAAAAAATTCGAAAATAAATGACTATTTTAAAATTACAAAAAGTGCAAGTTTCAATCTAAACCGACATAATTAAATCCACCAAATTGTAATGATAATCCTTTACCTTTGTGCTTCTGGAAACCCCATTTTATATAACGCTACAACAGCCGCTCCACCTAGTCCTATGTTGTGTTGCAATGCTAAAGTAGCTCCTGGAACTTGTCTCTTCCCCGCCTGTTTACGCAGTTGCCAACACAATTCTGCACACTGAGCCAAACCTTTAAAAACAGATAAAAATCGATAAAAATGTTTTTCTTTTTGTTTTGAAGTGAACAGGGGGAAAAAAACCAAAAAACAATCGAACAAACTTGTATTATTATATCAGTATATGATCAAAACACATGCTGGAATAAAACATTTAAAATAGAAGGGGAAGTTAATAAGTTCAATATAAAATTTTAAATAAATATTTTACATAAAATCTAAAGATACATCATCAAAAAATTGATAAATTGAGAAATATACTGCATAAAAAATTCCAGCAAAACAAATTTAAAACCTTAGTTTCAGTACATATTTGATATAAAACCAAGTGAACTTTGTTCCTTTTTACTATCTCGAATCTCGATAAAATAAAATTATAAGCTACTACCAAAAATATTCGTTTTTGAACTTGTTGTGCTGAATCTGTGTGTGTTTTGTTGTGTTTGATTGAATCTATTTTTCAAAATTGTTTCAAAAATGGACTCGCTCAACTGTGATTGGAAACAGTTATTGACATCAATATCTTGACTACATGTTTCATTGATTTCATTGATTTCTAATCTAATTAAACGCAGTGTCTATTTCCACACATTGTGTGGGAATAGACATGTCTATTTCCACACAATGTGTGGGAATAACGCAATGTCTATTTCCACACATTGTGTGGAAATAGACGGCCCTTACAGGATTGGCTATTCCCACACTTGAAAATAAAAATGAAAATAAAAATGAAATGTGGGAATAGACATGTCTATTTCTACACAATGTGTGGAAATAACACAGTGCCTATTCCCACAGAAAAAAAAACTAAAAATAAGAAAATGAGATTTTAAAATTATATTTTTATTGACGAAAATTAAGATTAAAGACAGCCGAATAATTACTTCACCGCTTGCAAATGTAAGAATCTTTCTTGATTCTCTTAACATTTAGTCTGCCCTTCTTTAAACATGCATCATGAAAATATTCGTTGCAAGTTGTGCATTCAATCATATTTTTAGTACGCTTTTTCCTGCACGAATGTCTATTAAGTGTACGAGTTAACAAATGCACGAAGTAGTGCAATGGCAATGATGATTGATAATGCTCGTTTGCTTTGCGCAAAGGAATGTCCCTCTAAATATGATTTTGTTCAAAATTCACTTCGCGCTCACTTGGAAGCTACTTTAGAGCTAAAAAATATGGTTGAATGCACAACTACCAGTAGCAACGAATATTTTCATGTTGCATGTTTAAAAAAGGGTGGATTAAATGTTAAGAGAATCTAGAAAGATTCTTACATTTGCAAGCGGTTTAGTAATTATTCGGTTGTCTTCAATCTTATGTAATTTTCATCAATAAAATATAATTTTAAAATCTCATTTTCGTATTTTTAGTTGTTTTTTTTTGTTGGGAATAGCCACTGTGTTATTTCCACACATTGTGTAGAAATAGACTCGTCTATTCCCACATTTCATTTTTATTTTCATTTTTATTTTCAAATGTGCGAATAGACGGTCTTTATACAGAGTCGGCTATTTCCACACTTGTGTTGCAGTGGCTATTTCCACACATTGTGTGGGAATAGACACGTCTATTCCCACACAATGTGTGGAAATAGACATTGCGTTATTCTCACAAATTGTGTGGGAATAGACATGTCTATTTCCACAAATTGTGTGGGAATAGACATGTCTATTTCCACACATTGTGTGGAAATAGCCATGGCCCTAATTAAATCAAAGCCACAAGCACAAACAAGAATTAAAATAAGCAGAGCAGAATAAAATCACTGCACTCAGACTAGAGAGATCCAATATGATGAGAACAAGTTAAATTTCATTTGCAACATTTAATCTTAATCTGTAATCTGTATCTTTCTAAACAGCAAAATTAAGATTGAGCATTATTATTAAATGTCATTAAATGACACATTATAAGTTACGTAAACAAATTTACTATATTTCCTACTACGGTAGAAGAATCCCGTGGAAAATCCACGAAGCTAGAAAAAAAATCAAGATTCGAGATTTAAATAGAAAAAAAAAAATTAGTTTTTTGAGCATAAAAATATTTATTTTTTTTTACCAAAAAGGACAGTTTTTAGACCAAAAAGTGCAATTTTTAGATCAAAAAGTGCAGTTTTAGACCAAAAAGTGCAGTTTTTAGACCAAAAAGTGCAGTTTTTAGACCAAAAGTGCAGTTTTTAGACCAAAAAGTGCAGTTTTTAAACCAAAAAGTGCAGTTTTTAAACCAAAAAGTGCAGTTTTTAGACCAAAAAGTGCAGTTTTTAGATCAAAAAGTGCAGTTTTTAGACCAAGAAGGACAGTAACCAATAATTGCAATTTTTAGACCGAATAGTGCAGTTTTTCGAGATTATTGTAAAAAGATTTTCGAGATCATAATTCGCCAAGAATCTCGAAATTCTCAAGACTCGAGAATCTCCAGATTTCGGGACTCGAGAATTTCGAGATTTCGATACTCAAGAGCGCACATCTGTTGCGAATGGAGCCCAAATTGTATTTTCGAGTTTAGGCACATGACTCATATGCCCAAACTCGATTTTTAAATCAAAAATACAATTTGAGCGCCATTTGCATTCGTTGTCATATGACATCATACGCCAATAGCCAATCACATTAACGTTATTCAGACAGACAGACTGGGAAATTATATTAAGTAATAATAATTTCTGACAATCGAAATAAATAAATCCATCTTTATGTATGTGATATTGTGATTGCTTTTTACTAATTACACCAATGCAGTGCAACAAAACATGACTACTGTCTTCACCCCAATATAACACCCTGTGTTGGTTGTATTTCGATTTTTTTTAAAATCCAAAAAAATTCGAATACAGCACCCCTTAAAATAAAAAATAAAAAATTAAAATTAAGTAGCGTAAGTTATTTTGTCTATTAATGTGATTTTAATACGTACAGAGTATACATACAGGTATATAGGTATATATATGTATACCTATGTACCTGTATGTATACTCTGTATAGTAATATAACACCCGGGTGTTTATAATCAGAAACGTACGTTTTATTGAAGAAAAAAAAGTTTCATGGCCGCACCCAAATATAGCACCCGGGTGTTCTAATACAACACCCCCCCCCCGGTGTTATATTCGAATAACTCCCCCGGGTGTCATATTTGGGTGAAGACGGTAGCCGAATACTTTTAGCGTTGCGTAGTAAATTAGAGTAAAGTTAGGATACCATTGATATCCGATAAATATAATAATAAATAATAAAACGGAATTGGCTTACCTGTGGCACCTAATGGATGCCCTTTAGATATGAGGCCACCACTAGGATTGATCACATATTTCCCTCCGTAGGTATTATTACCACTGTCAACAAATTCACCACCTTTTCCCGGTGGACACAAACCAAGAGCTTCGTAAGTTATTAACTCGTTAGCAGAAAAGCAATCATGAAGTTCCACCACGTGTACATCACTAGCTTTGTAACCTAAAACAAAATGCAAGTTAAAAAAAAAATAGAAAAAAATTTATTTTCAAATAATCAACCCCAGTGCAATGTTCTAGAAAAATTCTAGTTTCCCATTTCAGTTACTTATAAGTTTCATTGATGGTGATAAAAGGCATTTTCATTAGCAATTTTAAATGTATCCCACATTAAAAAGGGGGCGAATTAAAGTTGCGACACAATCTACCGTGACAGCGGTTATGAGCGACATTTGCAATTTCACACTTTAAGCCATTCTTTAAAGCGACACAATTTATCGCGACATAATTAATCGCGACATGATTAATCAAATTTTTTTTTTCCTTCTTTTTTTATTTTTTATTACGTATTGCGTACTTCGTATCAAATACATAATACGCACTACTCGACTATATAATGTTAGGGTTAGTTTGCATATCATTATTTTTCATGTTTTGTTGTATTGTTTTTACTGTTGCTAAGACACGTTGTGTGATCGGTAGAAGAGAAGGATTAAATATTGCCTATGTTTCCAAAGCTATTTCTGAGTGTTTAATCATAGAACACTAACATATAAAAGCAGGTTGCCAAATAAAACAATTCATTAAATCTATTACATTATTACAAATCTATTAAATATAAAACATTCGATATTTCAGTATGGAGTTTGAATTAGAAGTGAATGTGGCCATATGATCTGCTGTTGGGAATGTTCCAATAGGATTTTTACACGGCCTTGTCCAACATGTTGTGGGAGAATAGAAAGTAGACATAAAGTTTACTATTAATTTTGTTTTATTTGAATATGTTTTCTTTTAATGATTTTTTACTTTTAATTAAAATTTTTAATTTTTTTATTTTTTTGTTGCGATTATCCATGTCGCGATTATCCATGTCGCGATTATTCTTGTCGCGATTACTCGTGTCGCGGATTTAATGTGTTGCGGCAACAATGTGTCGCGGCAACAATGTGTCGCGGCAACAATGTGTCGCTGACTATAAAGTCGCCTAAAGTCGTGTCGCGCACAATTTTGTCGATGCAAGAACTACGCCCCATTAAAAATCGCTTTGCCATCCGATTGTAAACTGGCGCACTTCACTGCTAGCTTCATATTCCAAGAATTTTCTCACAGTTCACACAGTAAAGTAAAGAAATAGCCAATCACAGCCAACAACAAGAGCCAATGATTGAATGAATAAAAAAAATTGTAAAAACATAAAAGTATTTAAAAAATTTGATAATGAATTATTATTATAAATCTAGTTGGATTGCATTTATTAATTAAACTTATTTACACAAACATGTAAACATGCACCATGCTCATGTGCTCTCTAATCTCCCCCATGTCAGTCGCCATTTGTTAGAATGTTGTTGTCATGTGACAACTAACCGTCTCAGGATTGATTGTCAGTAGAAGAGCTCTACTGCTACTTTCTTACTTGATATTGTGTTTGATCACTACTTTACTTTACTTTACTTCTCTGTGCTGCTACTTTTGGTCTACTTTCGTTCCACAATGCACCACACTGCTGCTACTTCTCTATGGTCACTGCCTGTGTGAACACAAGTGTGAAACGAGCTTGAGTGTTATAGATAGATAGATAGAATTGAGTTTATAGACGCAAGCGGCAACTTAGGCCATACACGTCTTTTAATCTGACATACTGAAACTGGGTATCAGGTCAAAACCTCGCCGGTTTTAACCTCGCCGACAAAAACCTAGGCGGAATAACCTCGCCAACAATAACCTTGCCCGACAAAAACCTCGCCAACATAAACCTCGCTTGACAAAAACCTCGCCCGACTTAAACCTAGACATCAAAAACCTCGCCCCACTTAAAAAATTAAAAAAAAATTTGAATGAAGATTTTTTTTATTTTCAAATTTTCTGTTTAATTTTTAAATTTTCAAATTGTTTGTTTATTTTTTTAAATTTTCAAATTTTTTGTTTATTTTTTTAAATTTATAAAGTTACAAATTTACAAACTACAATTATTTTCGCCAATGCAACTAACCAATATTTATTAATATTATTTTTAGTGATAGATAGATAGATAGAATTGAGTTTATAGACGCAAGCGACGACTGAGGTAGCCTGAAGGTGAAATGTTGTATAATGATTACCTTCAAAAAATGGCACATAACTTGGATTTTCAAGTAAAATGATTGTCAATAATAATAAAATAATATTTTAATGATTGCATTGGTGCAAATAATTTTATTTACAATTTGTAAATTTAAAAATTAGTCTTTAAATTTTTAATTTTTTAATCTGGCAAGATTAAGTGAGGCGAGGTTATGTGGAGCTAGGTTTTTAAGTCGAGGTTTTTGATGTCTAGGTTTAAGTCAGGCGAGGTTTTTGTCAAGCGAGGTTGAGGTTTATGTTGGCGAGGTTTTTGTCAACTAGGTTTAAGTCGGGCGAGGTTATTGTTGGGCGAGGTTATTGTTGGCGAGGTTATTGTCGCCTAGGTTTTTGTCGGCGAGGTTTAACGGGCGAGGTTATGACCTGGAACCCTGAAACTGACATACTAAATCTGACCAATATATAAATCTGACACAGACAAACACATTTGACCATTGATAAACACTACTTTCGTACATTCCATTCCAGAACGGAATGCAGCATTACATTATCAAAAAAATGGTCAAAAACGGAGACAAAACCACAGAAGAGATAGCAGAGCACAAAAAAAGAAGATAGATAACCAAAGGACCCATTAGCACCACTGCAGCGGAAAAACAAAGTGCTGCAATGGAGTACCCAGGGGAGGCCACAAGGAGGCTGGGCTTGGAAGTTTTCTCCCCCTTGAGTGTTATAAAGTGCTAAATTAACAAATTACGGCCTACGGTAGAGCTGCATTTTGCTCATGGGTACTGAAAAGGTTAAAGGCCGTATTACTATGCAGAATGCAAATCATTTGACGCCAAGTAAATTTACTGTAGGTGATTCTAATTGTTAACTGTGCAATAAAAGAGCTACAGCACATGTCTTATGGCACGTACAAGTCCACTATACTAACTAATACCAGGTCAACCTGATGACCTAGATGTAAACATGGCCTAATCAAGTAGTGAAAATGACATGCAATTAAACTAAACTCAACCATCAAACTTATATCCTATAATTCAGAATTAGTTTCCACTAATTCTGCACCTAAGATAGTTAATTTTTTAACCTGTATTTTGGTATAATTTGTCAACAGCAGTTTTTGTCATATCATATCCAATCTGTAAAAACATTCATATTTAAAGCCTCTATTAAATATTTTTTTGAATAAATAATGTTCGCTATTACCATTTTGATGCAGCTTTTTTCTTGAAAGGCACTAGGTAAATCTGTTGCCATATTCATTCCTAAGATCTCAACTGCCTGTGATTTTAAATTGTTCCGAACAATGAATTCTTCATCTGCCAGAATTGCTGCAGCAGCTCCATCGGAAGTTGGACTAATTAAAAATTAATATTGTACATTCATCAATTGCAACATAAATTACTTTTTGCAAAATTTTTTTAGAAAGAAGCAAAAGCAAACAAGAATTATTTTATACTTTATACTTTATGTAGACAGTTTGCGCTTTCACGAACGAGATTAAATTACAATTTAATTATTTATTAATTATCTCGTGTCTCGTAATTAAAATCATTGTTTCAGATTGCGCTTGCATAACCAATTAAACACGAACGAAACAAAATAAACAAATGAATGAGAAATATGTCTTGCTCAAAGATGGTAATGTTCCAATTGAAAATGTGTAAATTATGTGTCTAATGACATGTTTGTATAAAAAATAGTTACTTAGAAACAAATTACTAACCTGGATGACTAAAAACCTACTGAAAATACAACAAGCCAATGAAAAGCAAGATGGATGCCACGCTCGCTTCAAATTCTAGATCAATGCACATGTGCGAAGTTTTGTTGCACACTGCGCATGTGCAGAGCATTCGTATTATCAACTGATATATGAACAAATTGAAAAATAAATCTCGTTCATTTGTAATACGAATGTTAAACTAAATACGAGATTAAGTTTTAAAATCTCGTATTAAGCTAACATTCGTAAATAAAAAAATCACGTTCGTGAAAGCGCAAACTGTCTATTGTATTGTATTTTGTAGGGGTATGTAAAATACTGTATCTATCGCAGTTAATAAGTGAATAATTTGCCTAGATTAAATTTTATGATTACCGGTACATTCAACACCCTGTAGACAGTATATCCTTGGTACAGTCCAAAAACCATCCAAGCTGTCCAGTCTACAGACTTGTTTGATGAATTTGTGTATGATGACAATTTTGGATCACCTCATTATTTGATCTACTATAAGCCTTTCGACTATTAACCAGTCTTTTTCAGTAGTATAAACCAATGAAGAAGAGTGGTGAAACGGTTGAAATTTTACTTATAGATGTAAATGTAAAGGAAGACGAAAGTTTAGGAAAAGTGATCAATAGTGGCTCTACCAGCATTGCAATTTTGTAAGAGGTTTGTAGACTTCAGGAGAATTCATAATTTCTTCCAAACTATACTCATCTTGAAATTGCGAATATCTATAATTAGAAGGAAAAAAATATAATTCTATTTTAATTTTTTTTAAAAAACGAAGCCTGAGTAATATTTCTTACGGGTTATTTGTTGAATGTTTATGATTTTTCCATGCAATTTTTGCAAAATGCTCAGGCTTTGTACCTATTGAACAATAACATCGATAAAAACTTATCCTTTTTTTGCAGTTAAATTAATCACCATATTTATCCATATGCTCCCTGCCAGCTGCTCCAAACAATTGCGCAGCAAAAGGAGCTGCTTCCATTCCATAAGTTTCATTTAAAACCTCAACGTGTTTGTCCATGGGATTAGTTCTGTCTGAGTACTAAAATAAATTTTCATTTAGCTGAAACTCAAATTGCCAGTCTAGAAAACATATTACACATATTATACATATAATTTTTTTTTTGATAAACTGTTTAAAATTTTATGGATAACCTATTTTAAAACATACAACAAGATTATGATAATTTCCTTCGGTCACTCGAGACCTTCAGTTGAGAACAGTTCTTAAAGGGTTTTCGATATCAAAAATATTATTACTGAATAAAGTTTACCATTTCTTAAAATGGCTGAAAGGTTTTTTATTTATTTTTTAAAGTCATCAGAACACCTTTAAAAAAATCATTTTGAATCCCAAACAACTCCTTTGAGCTTGGCGAGACATTGTTGGCCGCTGCTGGCAGGGCGCTGTTTCTGACGGCACAGCTAGTATTCCCCACGTTAAATAAATGGGGTATACATCACAACTGGTAACAATCGCGCATATTCTCGATTTTGTCTCGCTTTTATCTCCCACTTTTTCATATTGTGTGTCTGCTCGTTTTCTCACCATCAGCATTGGGTTTTAATTTAACCCTTTACTATTTTTAAAAAAATCTCTGAATAATTATTTAAGAGTTTTAAACAATGCTTGATCCAATGAACCAATAAAAACTGTGATGTCGTAAATCCTCTAAGGTGCCAGAACCAATATTCAAGAAGGAAAACTAACAAGTCATGCTGGATTCTCACTTGCGGTAAAATCGTGCCATTTTATTGCGTTTTGCAGTTTTTTAAAACTTATTTTACCTCAAAATTGCGATATTTTTTTAACTGAAAATTTTTCTAGGTTCCCACATGCAGCAAAAACACAAAAAAACCTAGAAAAATTTTCAATTTTAAAAATGGCACAATTTTGACGAAAGTTTTCCACGTGGAAGTTGCGCGATAAAGCGGAAAAATCGCAAGTGAGAACCCAGCTTAAGTCTAAATTGTTGTATATCGTTAGACATTTTAATATTATACATTTATACAACCGGTTTGTTTTTCACAAATTACAGATGTGATGAGAACATTATAAGCGATTGATTTTTCAATCTTATTTCAATGTGTTCTCATGTTATTTTCTTAATATTATACATGAACACTGTAGATAAATGATACTTTTTTGAACCATTTTTATCTACAGTAAATACAATCCGTACACCGGTGTTGTAGTAAACACAGTACGGGTATTTAAATCAAACGTTTGTTACCCAAAACGATTAGAAAACATTTTTTTTTGACTAGGTCTCAGAATAAAATTCAGGTTAAAAATATTTAGACATAGCATATAAGAATATAGATTCGATTGAAAGATTATTGACTAATTCAAAATGTTTTTTTTTTTACCCCCACTTCTACATATAAATGTAATGTAAAATTAATTGCTGGTACCCTATACAAAATTTCAAAAAACATTCTAAGATTATTTTTTCCTAGAAATTATCTGGCACTAACTGATGTACTTCAACCGGATCAGATCAGATCAGATTCTTTCCATCAAAGTATTCAGCTTTGCCAAATAAATATTTTTGTTCGAACACTTGTACAGATTTAATCAGGAAAATAAAATTTCCACACAACAAATTGTACTGAATATCTCCCAGTGGTCTACAAGCAAACTAATATTCTCAAAGTGACATATATACAATATTCAATATTCTACAAATACTCAACCTGCGACGTTAATGAACCTCTCTGCATTTTCTCAAAACCCAGTGCTAAAACACACTTTTGAATTCCTAGAGAAAAGAAATATTTTCTGTTACTAATGTATATAATTTCTTTAATTAGAATCTACTTTCTACCTCCAGATATTAATTGATTTGCAAGAAATAAAGCTGACGACCCTGTTGAACAGTTGTTATTCACCTGTAAATTTAGACGCGTTAATATCTCTACATTGAATTCTTTTTTTTTCAATACTCATACGTTAACAATTGGAATTCCAGTCATTCCTACGGGATACAGTGCTCTTTGACCACAAGTCGAATCGCCTAAACAAATTGAAAAGAGTTCATTTTTAGCTTTAGTAGTTTAAAGTTAAAATTACTGATTTAAAGTATAAAGTATTAAGGAGTTTTTGTAACTCACAGATACAAGAAACAATAATGCTGACACTATTTTCAAGCAGTACCATAGTATCAATTTTTCCTACAATGAATATATTTGTAATACCTATAAATATTGTCCGAAAAATTGGTACGGTAACCCTAACTGTACTAAAAAAAAATACCGACAGCATTATTGTATTTCGTATTGGTGGGTTGCACAAACACTTCAATATGCTGATATACCGTAAACCGGGGTAACTTTGATTATCGGGAAGAATTTTTCTGTCAATTGCGTGAACATTGTTGTCAAAATAGATATTATAACTGATTATAATACTTGTGATCAATCAATTATAATTATATTTTTGGAAAATTAAACTACTTTTTTGAAAAAAATTACACGTTGGAAAAATTAACTTGCATTTTTTAATTAATTTTTTTTTTAATTTGCTAAAACATTTTTAAAAAGAAAAAGAATGATAAAAGTTAGTTTTTCAACAAAGTAACGTTATTACTTATTATTTCACCAAAAAAACCAGTGATTGATCAAAGTTTCTACCCCACGAGCGGTAACTTTGATCTTGGTGTTATTTTTTTGAATGAAGGTAGCCTCAAAGTACATATAGGGACGTCCGTTTTAAGACAAAATTCAGATTTTTATGTCTAAAACTAATGACGAGACATCGTTTTGAAGTTGAAAATTGATCAAACTAACCCCGGTTTACGGTAAATCTAAACAAATGTTTAATTCAAGTTAGAGGTGTGCGCCGATTCGGTTAAGCAGAGACGGCTCGGCGGCTTAAACAAAGCCGCCGACGCCACTTGCTGCCCCTGGTGGCAACTTTGTCAGCCGCAGCCGCCGAAAATTTGTCCATTTTAAGCCGGCTGGCGGCTGGCCGCCGTATGATGATTCGCGCCGTGAATGATTCACTGCGTAAATCACCAAATGGCAGTAGACAGTACGTTTACGTCATGAACACGACGTAAACATACCGTCTACTGTTACCAAAAATCAAATATTATTAGAGACTTTGGGTTTTTTGTACGAAATTTAATTCATTACGAGAATCCAAAAAAAGATATTGTTGTAAAGTTTTTAACAATATCTTTTTTGGGTAATGAATTAAATTTTTAAAAAAAGCAAAGTCTCTATTGTCATTTAATCGGCTAAGCCGCCAGCCGCCCTTTGTTGGTGACTAGCCGAGGGCCAGCCGCCGCCATCCAGCTGCAGCAAGCCGAACCTGGCAGCCGCCGACAAAAATGGGACGGCGCACGTCTCTAATTCAAGTATATTCTGCATTCTGCAATTTTAAATTGCAAAAATTATTTTCAATAATGGTTTCATGGTTTCAATTGTCACCATGCAATAAACAATTGAAAAAGTTTATAATATTTAATTAAAACAAGTAAACGACGCCTCCAATAATGAATGTATGGCCACATGGAGATTGATGTAGATCGATGAAGTTTATAACAAAGTACAAAGTACATTTGGTAATATCAGCAGGAGTTCAGGACGGTACTCGTGATAAGGGGACGATCAGGTTTCGTTTACTTATTTCACATAAACATTATTCTTTAAATAAAAAAAAAAACCAAAAAAAAAATTGATTAAACAAACAAACAATCAGGAATAATTGATACCGTACAATGAATTAAAAATTCGCGTGCAAATTTTAATTCAATTTGAATTTACTGTACCGTAAACATAGCCAACGCAAGCTTGTTGAATATCACGAAATGAAATTTTTGCATCATCGAGAGCTTTTCCAACTAAATAAAGAATAATTTCAATTAACAACAATATAAAAATTAAAAAAATAAAAAATAAATTAAAAAATAAATTGTAGTTAAACAAATAGAAACATTTACCAGCTTCCTTGCACATGTCCGGATAATCAAAATTCTCTCTTCGACCTGGTTTTTCAAACTGAAATAACAATTATATTATTTAGATAACATTTACATACTTCAAAAGCCGGATTTTTCATTTACCTTGGTCATTCCAACGCCAATTACATAGACACGACGAGACATGTTTATACTCACGGACTGAACTCACTCAACTGACTGATGTGGCAAATACATGTATATACATGTTCCTATTCCCTGCTATCGTCACAATCTAATCTAATTTCCAAACCGGTCTCCAAATTTCGCCGTCATACGTTGTGTATATATATTCTTAGATGAGCCCGGTCACTACGAACTACTTGCAGCGAAGGTGTACTGCGCCTTCACCGACGGTTTAAATGGCGATTCGTTCGTAGCCGCAACTAGAAAAAAAAACGAAAATAATAATTAAAAAAAAAAAAAATACATCTTCCTTTTAAAATTATTAATATCAATTGTAAATAAATATAACAAAAATAAAAAAAATCTTTTCGACGCATACTTTAATATCGATTCGATTCGAAGTAAACTGCGCGCAGCCATACACAAAACCAAAGTGATGGGACTAAATTTTTGGCGCGTTTCATTGTTATTTTCATGATGGACGCGAAGATTATGGCCCGTGCAACATGATTTTTCCACCTTTTTCGACAAGTACGGATAAAGCTTCGTTTGACATTTCTAGGGGGATGAAAGACTGGCCGAATTCTCCGGTTTTTCTCTCCTATTTAGCCTTGAATTGAAGGGTAAGTGAATCGGCGATGTTATGCACTCGCAATCAATGAATATGGCAGACAGATCCGAGTCCGATGTTATTAATTGTGACTTACTCACAGTCCAATTCAATTCAATTACTCGGACTACGGCTACGTGTAAACGAGCTTGATTATTTCATTAAACTTATGACGATTCACTGCCGGTCTACGCGGATGAAAATGAAAATGTCCAACTTTTACTCACTATTTTTCATCACATTTTTATTGCGAATTACTTTAAACTGGTATTTAAGTGACCGCAAGTTCTATTGTCATTTAAAATGAGTGAAAGTTAAAACGAAAAGATTGAAAACCGCGGTGAAACGTGTTTAAAATGATCGAGCTGGTTAATTTAATCGAGCTAGATTTAGGCCTAAATGGAATGTTTGGATGTTTGCTCACTAGAGGGTAGTAATAGTTGGGGAAATGTCATTGACCATTTTATATTTCGCAGGTAGAAATTCCTTATTGTTTCGAGTAATAATAATAATAATAATAAGAAGAAGAAGAATGTTACGCGTGAGAAAAAATTGTTATGTTCTTTTCGATGTTTCGATGATTATTCGAAAATTCAACAACGCTTCGTAAAGTGTCACGCGACAAAGTCAAAAAATACTCTGTACAGCAGCAAGTAGGCTTAACTTTTTCTTGCTATGGGTTAATAATTGTTGCTGCTTATTCGGATGGGAAAGGAAAGGAATTGTTGTATTAATGTTGATTTGTCTCCGTACGTATGTTGTTCTATTTATCGTGTGCTTATATATTACGATATATCGTATGGTACCTTACCCGAAATCGTGTTTTTTTTTTTTTTTTTAAAAAATAAAAAAAATAAATAAAAAAAATATATACTTACCTACCATTATTTGTAACATTTCTTTTCCAGGGCTATTGAAGGTTGGTCAACTAAATGTAAACTGCCTCCCATCATGAATGGGGAGATTCCAAGTGTACCAATTACAACTCTAGCTGGAATTGCAAGCTTAACGGACTGTAAGTATTCGATATATATGTGAAAGAAATAAAATAAATAGTGAAATATTATTTACAGTGCTTCCTGAACTACCTTTGCCATCACCACTGCCTGCTACGTTAAACAACAGAAGTCTTTTGTTTCATCCGCGTGTTGCCGAAGAAGCGCATCGACTTCTCAATACGAGAGACGTCGCTTTAGCTACTCAATTAATTAATGCTTTGAGCCAAACTACATCGGAACATATGTATGCATTTCCCATTTTTTTTTCTCTATCGTCACGTGCTAAATAAATTACTTTTCAAAACGAAAAAAATCTAAGACGACAAATGTGTTATATTAACAACAATTCGTGCACGAAACTGAGAAGTGAACTTTTTTGCATTGTACCGAAAGTATATATTGTGGCGTCTTATTTTAATCCTCTAGTCGAGCCGAGTCGAAAAATCATTGTTTCGTAGCCAAAAAATGTGCGCGACAATACAAAAACCCAAATGTAAATAATTTTTTAAAATATTTTACGCGTGTTTTCGTTCGTTAACAATGGCACGCACATTTTTGGACTACGAAGCAATGATTTTTTGACTCAGCTCAATTAGAGGATTAAAATAAGATACCAGTACACTGGATAAACCATTAACCAATGGGGTTTCATGCACGAATTGTCAGATAGAGTTTAGTATATATATCTAATCGTACTAAGTCTGTCCGTTTTTAAATCTAATCTGCCATTGATTATGTATTATGTAAGGGTATCAGAATTTCGACGTTAATAGTGTGTTTTAATTTATTTTTTAGAGAGTTAAAAGATAACTTCGCAGGAAGTGATGTTATTGAAGGAGACATGCCTGAGCTTTTACTCACTGTTTTACAGAGGAATCCACAAACGTTTAAAGGTTTTCAAGTGCCCGGTACATAAAAATAAAAATAGTTAATCACGAATTGTTTTACGAATTTCTAACTAAAACCGTTTTTTACGTGTTAGCCACATGTTCGCAATCCGCTGCAGTGACAACTTCAACGAGTCAACAGCCGTCGCAACCCCTGCAGTCGTCGCAGCAGCAACCGCCATTTCATTCGAACATTAATCACACACAGTTTTCACCGTATCCATCGCCTCATCTATCTCCCTACTCACCACATTTGAGTCCGTCGCGATATACACCTCAAGGAAGTCCTGTGCGCTTTCAAACTCAAACTAGCCCGAGTAAAAATTTCACTATTTTTTTTTTTTTTTTTTTTTTTTTTAAATATAAATCAATAATTTTGCACGTTCTTCGTTTTTTCTAGCTGCTGAATCGGGAAAACTACGGGCAATGCAAATCAATGGCAGCAACACAGCTTCACAAGTTAAAAGCGAGGTTTTGCCGCTGCCACCAGTACTGCATCAATCAAAATCAAAAATACAAGCACGGTCACCAGCCCAAGCATCGGTGCCACCGTCCACACCGGCAACTCCAAAATGCTCAGCGGCTGAAGGGAAGCAGCTGGAATTTGTCGAAAAACCGAAACCGGCTTCGTCGCCTCTAGTTACTCAGCAAGCCGAATCTTTACCCACAGCTGACACGATTTCGTTGCAACATGTCACTCATAAAAAGCGGCCATCTGTCGGCGAACCTGTGGTAATTCTAAACAAGCTCACGGACGAGGTAAAGGTAAATTATTTATATGCTGATTGATATTGAATACAATCGATTTTTCTTTTTGCACGAAAAAGGAGAGAGCATTGGCTCAGAAAAGTGTAAGGGAGTTCACGCTCAAGTCACCTCCGAAATCGGGTAATTAATTAATTAATTAATTGCGAGATTGGTTTTGATTTAACTTTTTTATTATTTATTTTACTTTTAGGCTCGTGTAATCACAACAGTAAAGAATCGGAATCTCGTAAAAGGCGCCGTTCGAGCGATGGAACTCATCGAAGTCCAAGAAGTGCTAATGAAGTGTCCGAAGACTCGGATGGGGATTGTAGTGATAAAAAAAAGAAAAAGACAGGACGAAATCGAAAGGTTTAAATTAAATGAATTGATTATTGAGTGAGTATTTTATTTTGTTTGTAATTTTTGTTTAAATAAACAGGGGATAAAGTACGACCACCGGTGAAAAGACGGAGGTCTTCTGGTTGCGACAATGACTATTTTCCTCAGAGCGCTGAAGGCACGGAGTTTGGTACAGCATTGACTGAAAGGGTGAAAAAGCGGAAAAGAGGGTCAACACATACAAATTATATAGAATCACCCGCTCTAAGTGATAAGGAGCCTGGAAGTGCTAGTGATTCGTCTGTGCATGAAAAAAGTAATTTAATGTTTTTATTTTTGTTATAAAAAAAAATAATCTAATAATGAGTATTTTATTTTATTTTATTTTATTTTTTTTTATAGTCACTTCTTTTGCAATAATGCAGAAGAAAAAAGTACTACACGAGCGTAAAGTCAAAAAAATTGAAGAGAAACTTACACCGGAAGAGTTGATGGAAACTAGTACATTCAAACGGTTGACGAGTACGATGGATATGATTTTTGAGTGTGCGGAAGATCTAGATTTGAATGCCGAACAAGGTTTGGTTCAGATGAAAATATTGAAATACGTGAAGTCGTTAACACAGTCTTATTTAATTTTTTTTTTTAAATTAAGATGAGGATGCAGATATTCCAGCCGAGGCGTTGATTCCCAGATATCAATTAACTGATTTATGCACTGAAGCTGCAAAATTAAAGAAATTGGGTGCAATTGAGCAGATACCATCCGAAAGACTAGTCAGATTACTGACAATACTCGAACGGAATGTGCGCGACGGTGCAAAAATTATTCCCATTCAAAATCCTGTATGTGATTTATATATATATATATATAAAACATTCGAAATCGAAATGTCATTACGCCTATTTTATTTTCAGGATGAACACGATGAGGAAGAAGGTCGGCTGTGGCTAGAATTAACGATGGAACGTGTAATGCGCAGCGTTGACGCATCTTTGACTGCGCTTTATATATTGACGTCGGTCAATATGCCTAAACAAGTGTATTTAGAGGAAGTGATCGAAAGAGTTGTGGCATTCGTTAAATACAATTTACAGAATACTATCTATCCGGTTTTTGATCCTGTTTACAGGATAGATTCGAAAAACAAAGGTGATTTACGAGTGAATTAATTTAATTTAATTTAATTTAATTTAAATAAATTTAAATTTAAATTTTTTTTTTTGTAGAGGGTTACGTAGGGAATATAAACAAAAACGTGCCAAAGCGCGTGAAGTGAAGCACAAGTCTCTAATACAACTGTATAATAAATTGCACGAATTGGTTGGTCTTTTGGCCGAGCTATTGGACATTCAAATTATGACTGACACGGTTGTGCTCCAAGTGTCCACTTTAGGGGTTAGTCCATTTTTTGTGGAAAATGTGAGCGAGTTGCAGTTGAGTGCCTTGCGTCTAGTAACGACCGTGAGTCAATTAATTAATGCGTAGTTTTTTTTTTTCTTTCTTTCTTTTCTCAATGATTTCATTTGATTCGCTACAGGTGTTTGCGAAGTACGATAAACATAGGCAATTGATTCTTGAAGATATTCTGGCGTCTTTGGCACGATTACCAACATCAAAGCGAAGTCTTCGCAACTATAGACTAAATTCGGAAGAACAAATTCAGATGGTAACTGCGCTCATTTTACAACTGATTCAGTGCGTGGTACAACTTCCAAAAATGGATGACAATGTGACGTCGTCGGCTGAGAAGAAATCGAAGAAAGAAGGGGACGATGATAGAATCGATCAAGATGTGATTATTGTTACGTCGTATGAAATGGCTATGAGAACGGCAATTAATTTCTTATCAGTCTTCCTGAAAAAGTAGGATTGCGTCATTTTATTTATTTATTATTGAAATATCACATTATATACCGTATTATTATTTATTTTTATTTTTATTATCATTAGGTGTAGTGGTAAGAACGAGGAGCTCGATTACCGACCTTTATTTGAGAATTTTGTTCAAGATTTATTAAGCACTGTAAATAAACCCGAATGGCCTGCGGCGGAACTGTTTTTGAGTCTTCTGGGAAGACTATTGGTGCAAAATTTCAGCAATAAGTCGCTCGATATGTCATTACGTGTGGCTTCGCTCGACTATCTGGGTGTAGTTGCAGCACGTTTAAGAAAGGATGCTGTATCCAGCCAGTTAAAGCAAGACACAATTGATGAAATTATACGACAGTTAATTTGTGACGACGAACTTGAAACGAAGAGTAAAAAGAGTTTTAAAGTAAATTCTCAATTGTCGTTTTACAGATTTTGAGTAGTAAATTAATTTCGATTTTTTTTTTGCAGAAAGATGTAATATTGTCCGAAGATGAAAAGACGCAAATTTTACAGAAGGCGTTATTAGATTATCTTTTTAGTAATATGCAAAGTGATCCAGCATTAAATGTACGCGTTTGAAGAATTTTTTATTTTTTTATTTTTTTTTCGGATGAAATATCGAATTTCTAATTTTGCTTTGGTTTTTATAATTGTCAGTTTACGCGGCAGTTTTACATTGCCATGTGGTTTCGTGATGCAGCAGCTGTGGCTAGTAAGGATAGAGAGAAAGATAAAAATAAGTCGAGGGAGAAGAAGCCTTTTAAGGAGAAGCAAAAACTAAAAGCGAAGAAAAAATCAAGGAAGAAAACGGATTACGATAGCGAGGAGGAAGATTCTGAGGAGGACAGCGATCAGGACTCTGACGAACTTGAAAAGGGAGAAAAGACTCGATTGAGTGATGACGAAAGTGATAAGGAGTTGATGCATCTGGTTGAGAAGAAAAAACAGTTCTTGCGATCCACAATCAAAACCAATGTGAATTCGTCGAATTTTAGGTTGATTTCTCTTTATCAAGTGTCTTTATCAAGTTAATTTCTATTTTTTTTTTTATTGTTTCGTTCAGATCTCACCAGAGTAAAATAGATTACGAAAGTGCCGAGTTGATTTCTAGATTATTAGCCTCCAAGAGGCCGTTTTCGCAAAGTTTCGATATATATTTATCACAAGTATAACAAATCTATTTTTTTTTTTTTTTTTTT
>JH432058.1:224108-243863 GCA_000239455.1 Strigamia maritima
CCGTATAAAAACTAAAACACTCGAGCGATGACGTTGTTTTATTTATTTTTTTTTTTTTTTTTTTTTTTTTTTTTTGCGATTTAAGAAATTGATTTAAACTTTTGTTTTTAACAGATTTTAAGGGTTCTTAATGAATCTGCGATTGCCGTTCGTACAAAAGCAATGAAATGTTTGACGTTAGTCGTCGAAGCTGATCCCCGGATTTTGGCACGGGTAAAATTATTATTAAACCGCTTATTTTTGACTAATCGAGTAATTTGTTAATTTTGTGATTCGAATGTAGCAAGACATGCAGCACGGTGTCCATGGCCGCTTTCTCGACCATTCTACGAGCGTTAGAGAAGCTGCTGTTGATCTAGTTGGTAAATTTGTTTTAATTCGGCCAGAGTTAACAAATCAATACTATGATATGTTGATTCATAGGATTTTGGTAAATTTTAATTTTTGTTTTTAATTATTTTTTAAATTATTTAAATTTTTTTTTTTTTGTAGGACACAGGCGTGAGTGTACGAAAGCGAGTGATTAAAATATTAAAAGATATATGTGTCGAGCAACCCGACTTTCAAAAAATACCTGAAATTTGTGTTAAAATGATCAGACGGGTTAACGACGAAGAAGGAATCAAAGTATGAATATTATTTCTGGCATGGTGTCAGATTAACAATCTTTTCGAACAGGCAATTGTGTAGTATTTACACTTAATACCTGCCGCGTGTTTTTAAAAGACTTTTTTTTAAAAAAAAAATTTCGAACAGTACGAATTGATATGTGCTTACATTTCTTTTTTTTGTGAAATTTCAGTACAATATTGCGTTAGTAAATTTTCTAATTTAAACTGTCTGCTTCATTAATATTCTTTAAGGTAGATAAGGTTCAACAAAGAATTGTGAATTTATCACATCAAAAGGTAAGATTTATTCACACCACTGGTCGGTGTGTGGGTAATATTTTTATGAATCTTAATTTTGATACCGGTTGAATTCAGTTCAATGTTGAAATATTCTCTGCTTGACAGTGCTAATGCAATAGACAGTTAAAATAAGAAAATCTTAGTTTCAATATTAATTCTGCGCGAGTTATTTTACATCATTTACACCTGGATGACGTGTGTTTGTTTCTGGTCGTAGATCTCGTATGAATTATGCAATTATGCATGTTTCGAACGGAACAGCGTGCATAATTCCATTCAATACTTTTAAAACAATAGCGGTATTCACGGTGAGCCACTACTGCCACTATTGCCACTATTTAAAAGTGCTATTGGACTTATCTTATAATGTAGGGTGAAGATGGGAAAGTCTCTGCATGTTAATTGAGGTAGTGACAGCACTTTTAAATGATGGCAATAGTGAGAGTAGTGCCTCACTCTGAATACCCCTAGTATCTGCATAGTTAACGCTGAGTACCAAATTTAATGTTAAATGCCGTTAATTGGTATTATTTTTGTTACTAAAACCAAAAACTTTAGATTTCAAAATTCAGTTGTACAACAACTTGAACGTACTTTATCAATTTGCTAAACAATCAACAACAACGGACAAATTTCGATACCCGTTTTTAAATTTAAATATCGCCAAAAGCCTTTCGTTTAATTTAATGGACTCCTTAGTACCCACATCTTTTGGGAATATATAAATTTAAAAACGGGTATCGAAATTTTTCTTTGTCGTTGATATGTTTAGTAAAATTCAGTTGAATAACGGTAACTACTTGCTAACTTGCTAACTGAAAAGGAAATGCAAGATACAATCTTTTTTTGGTTCAAGTTATTGATAAATTTAAAATTTGCTAATAGGTTTTGAAATGATCAATAATTGCTTGTAAAATATTTTATTACAGAAATTAGTAAATGAAGTATTTCAAAATATGTGGTTTACACCTGCTCGTGATCGAGATTCGAATGCACTGCTTAGGAGAGTTATGAATATCACCGATGTTGTAACAGCTTGTAAAGATACGGGATTGGATTGGTTTGAACAATTACTGCAAAACGTAATTATGAAAATTGATTTTCTATTAAATAGCATTAACATTTTTTTTTTTTTTTTAGTTATTAAAAACTAAAGATGACAAAGAGGATGTATCCCATCAAAAACAGGTTTTGAAAGCATGCCAACAAATTGTGGATTGTTTAGTAGAAAACGTACTACAGCTGGAAGAAAAACCTCTGAGTTAGCAAATTGATTTGATTTCTTCATTTTGTATTGGTTAATAATTTATAATATTTTTTTTTTCCAACTTTTTAGTTGATGGGAAAGGTCAAGCTACCAGTCAACGACTTGTTTCATGCCTAACAACTTTATACTTATTTGCTAAAATTAAGCCATCTTTATTGGTGAATCATGCGACTACACTTCAGCCATATCTCAGTCTCAAATGCAATGTATGTAGTTGATTTAATTGTTTAATGAATAATTTACTCATCTTTTGGATATCAATGTAAAATGAATTTTTTTTCCTTCTAGACTCAAGCAGATAATTTGGTGTTGCATAATGTTGCAAGAACGTTGGAGTTAGTAGTTCCATTAATGGATCATCCGAGCGATACTTTTCTTGCGCTTTTGGAAGAAAGTATGATGAAATTAATACTTCGTCATGGCATGATGGTATTAATGAATTAATGAGCTTAAAATCAATCAGGAAATTATATATGAACGATTATTGTTTTTCTAGGTGATACAAAGCTGCGTGAGTTGTTTAGGTTCAGTTGTCAATCATGTAACAAGGAATTTCAAGCTGGTTCAGGATTGTTTTCAAAAGTTTTTCAGTAATAGTGTTTATTACTAGGTTTAAAGTGTATTGCATTAATCCTTTTTTTTTCCAGCTGTATTAGTTAAAATCAAGAAAGAGTATGAGCTCAACCCAGACAACCCAATCTTAATTCAGCATCGACCTACATTATCCAGATCACTTTTCACAGTCGGCCTTTTATGCAAACACTTTGATTTAGATTCGGAAGATGTAGGAAATGTATGACAATATTTTTATAATTTGAAGAGTTTTTATTTGATTTAATGGCACGATTTAAGAAATGCTAGAGAAAATATTGCATTCATTTGGATTTTTGATCAATATCAATATTTCTTAGTTGATTGTCAAATGTGTGTCATGTAATAAACTGGAGGAATAGTATTGAAGATTGACACACGTGAGATGATGTTTGATCTATATTTTCGATTTTGTCGGCAGAATTATTTATGACATTTTGCAAAAAACAAAATCTAAATACCGAAGGCTACTGAACAATTCATTTTGAAACTTGTTAAGAAAGTTTTGAGTATTTATGTGTAGTCTAATTAAATTGTTTGTTGTTTTTTTTCTTCTTTTCTAGTGCCAGTATTTAATCCGGGAAAAGGTGTATGAAGTAATGATGTATTTTATGAAACATGCCGACGAAGAAGTCCAGCACAAGGCCTTAACAGGATTAGGATTTACCTGCATTCGGCATTATGATTTAATGCTAGAAATTGAACTTAAGGAGTTATATAATACATTACTGATCAACGAAAATGCTTCCATCAAACTGAAATGCCAAGTGTTAAGGAATTTGCAAACATATTTGCAGGAAGAAGAAACGCGAATGATAAAACAAGATTCTGAATGTATGTATATTCATTCATTCATTCATTCGTTCGTTCATTCATTTGCTATGCTATCTATTTGAAACAGGGCTAAAAGCGAGTAAAAAAGAAGATATTAAAGAGATGGGTGACATAACATCTGGCATGGCCAGCACAATAATTCAAGTTTACTTGAAACACATTCTTGAATCATTTATGCACTCAAACACTCAAGTACGAACTGTAGCTATGCAAGTTATTCAATTAATCCTCAACCAAGGTTTGGTTCATCCAGTTCAGGTAATGATGGCCTTCGATTTATTCTACATTATTTTATTTGTCTAATTCGAACAATTGCTACCAATTGTACAGATAGTACCTTATTTGATCTGTATGAGCACTGACGTTGAATCTAATGTCAGGGCAAAGGCTGATCAGCAGCTTCAGGAGATAGAGAAGAAATATCCAGGATTTATTCAAGTAATTATTTATTTTTTTTACTATAACTGCATAGGTCCAAATAGTGCGAAATAATACAATTTTTTCCTCTCTTATAGATGAAAGCTGTAGCTGGTGTGAAAATGTCGTTTAAATTGCATAAGATAATTGAACAGAATTCGAATTCCTGTCAATTCTTACGAGGTTATCGGCACGGCGCAAATCCCGGCGATTCCTTAGCGAGCCTCAACGGTTATTTGTACACAGTTGTTCGTGGAACGCGGCAACATCGGCGGGCCTTTATTTTGTCTCTTCTCAAACAGTTTGACGAACAAATGGTTAAAAGATTTATGCCAGTCGCAATGTTTTTCGATTATTTTAACTTATTGCGTTTTGTTTTTTGTTTTTCTGTTTTTTGTGTTAATAGAAAACTCCCATTAGTGAACTGCTTTATGTTGCTGACAATTTGGCCTATTTTCCATACCAAACTCAAGATGAAGCGCTTTTTGTCATTCATCACATAGATATTATCATCTCAGTATCAGGGTCGAATTTGCTCCAGACATTTAAAGAGGTATTTTTTTATTTTTTTCCAAATACTGAAAAAATTCATTTCATTTTAAATTTGAAACTTATTTTCAAATGTAATTTTGTAACTAGCTACGATAGAAATACTAGGTTTTTAAATATTTGTTTCTTGTAGTGCGGTGGCAAAAAAATTTACTAAACACACCAAAATTGTAATATCCCAAGAGCTGTAGAATCCCAGGAGATTCTCGAGTAAACATACGAGTACGAGTTTTTTTGCAGGTAAGATCAAGATGCTGCAGGTCTTACCAAAGCAAGAAAACGAGTACGAGTATGATTATTCGAGATTAATCTCCCGTGTTCGAGGGGTATTTGGGAAGAGAATTTTTTGAGTCCTAAACCTACTATAACTATAAGTAGGTCCACAATGTGTGCTTCGTTACGTGCGAGGCTTTAGACCCGAAAAATTCTTATTTTAATTGGTCATTTAAATGATAATTTGTCGTTTCTCTTTTTTAGAACTGGCATTTTTATTTTCTCATTCTCATTGGAAAACGAAAATGAATCGCCATGTTTTACTTTCTCATTGGAGTTACATTTTAATTTATCTTTATCAAAAATCAATTCGGTATCATAATTTTAAATTTTAATTTAATACCGGTATATTGGATCTAGGACAACTGGGCGAAGGTCAATTCGGCGTGGTCAATTCGGCGAGGTCTAATTGGCGAGGTCAATTCGGCGAATTTCTACTAGCCGAAGGTCAATTCGGCGAATGGTCAATTGGGCGAATTTAAAAAAAAATAAAAAAAAAATCAATTTTTTTAAAACAATAATTGCTGTACGTATAGCATAGTATGGCATGACTCATTATCACACAAGAATATTAAATTCTTATATTTTCACTCACTATAAGCCCAGAGGCCACAAAATATATGGCAAAATATTTTAATCAATTTTTTAGTGTTGTGTAGTATTTTTTTATTGTGAACGGAACAAGTTTACTAAAAAGAACGGAACATGTTATTATTGGTTATAGTAGTGTTGGCTCTGTAGTCTGTTGTATGCAAAAGCAGCTGAAACAAATGAAGCAAGTTGTTGTCAGTGTCAGTTTGACCGGTAAGAATTTTAATTTTAATTATTTTTTTAATTTTTGTTATATTTGTTCATTTTGTTTTACCGCATTGAAAAAGCAGCAAAGATAATCGCAGCAAATTATTCAGCGATGTTAGATTCGTTATGGGGTATTATTAATTTTTTTAGTTTTTTAACACTGCTATAACCAATAATAACATGTTCCATTCATTTTAGTAAACTTGTTCCGTTCACAATAAAAAAAATATTACACAAAAATTGATTAAAATATTTTGACATATATTTTGTGGCCTCTGGCCTTATAGTGAAAATGCATAAGATTAAGAATTTGATATTCTTGTGTGATAATGAGTCATGCCGTACTATGCTATACGTATAGCAATTATTGTTTTAAAAAAATTGTAATTTTTTTTTAAATTTTTTTTTTTAAATTTTGCCCAATTGACCATTCGCCGAATTGAGCTTCGCCCAGTTGTCCGGATCCCGGTATATTAATATTAATATTAATATTGGCTACCCTTTATTCGATTAAATGTTTGTATTATGGAAAGTGACTTCTTAATGCACTCTTTAAAATGATTCAGTGACAATTTACAAAGCATGCGAACACAGCTTTGTTTGTTCGTACCAAAATGCTACCGAACTTTATGTTTGAGCGAGCAAAAACAATATTGATCTTTGCCTAAGTAAGGAAATTCTGATCGAAAATTAGCAATTTGTGTTTCTTCTTCATTTTGGTTGTTTTAACTGAGCATCATGTGCTGTAGAAACAAGTAGGAGCATTTGACTTTTCTTCGTTTTGTGTGTCATTTTAACTCCCGAGACTAGGCGTCTGAGGGTTAAAATGTGACACATAGTGTCTACTTTGGTTTTGATAAATCGCAAATACTGGAAAAACGACATAAACGGGAAAAACAAAGAAAAGTTGAAGGCAAAGAAGTAAGTTGTATTTGTCTTTTCTCTAAAGTCACTTTTTACTCATTTCTATAAGGCAACTATGATGTAATTTATGTCATACTGTACTTGCCTTACAAAAGACACTTAAGAAGCAAATACAAGTGACTTTTGCTTTCTGGATTGAACTCACTTATTGATTCTTACTTAGCCACTTCCAGGAGTCTGGAAGGCAATACAAACGACGCTTGTAAATTTCTGATTCCCTTAAATTGTTTACAATTTTAACATCTACCTCTTATACACTTCTGACTTCATTTTGAATTACTTGACAATGTTTTATTTTTGGCTAAAGTTTAGTTTTGCAAATGTAATCAAAATTTTTATTCAGGTTTTTGTTATTTTTATTTTTATTTTTATTTTTATTTTTATTTTCATTATTATTATTTATTTACGCACAGATTTCTGTCCCTAACAAAACTCAGAATTTCGTTCAAGCTGATGTTTGGCATGAGGTAAATTTTGTGATACAACAAATTATACAACAAATTGTTTTCCGATTTGTTCACTTTGCTGCTACCTAGTTAATGCGGGTGAAATGTTAATTACATTGCAATGCATTGCGTTGCATTAAATTGAATCAGATTAAATTGCATCAAAATAAATTAATTATTTCTTAATGATATTTTAGGGTTTAATTATAAATCAAACATTTGACAACAATTCTGAAAAGACTCAATTAGCAGTGGACGATGACGACGACGACGATATTGAGATTCTATTAAGTAAGTAAGTGAATTATTTCTGAGGATATTTTATCGCTAACATTTCTATTTCCATTAGGTCGGTTGCCAGAAGATATTACAGCTCTAGAAAATTGCATTGCGGCTTCCCAAGGATGCCTATTATTGCTTATGCTCAAGCAACATCTTAAGGAAATGTATTGTTTTACTGACAGCAAAGTGCATCAATATTCGCCGGCCGAGGCAGCTAAAGTGTATGAAAAAAGTCTCACCAGGAAAGTTAATGCCACTTTCACTCCACAAGCAACGTTAGATACTTTGCAAGAAAGCACAAGATCTTTGGCGGAGAAAGTGGATCGGCGTCATCTCATTCAGCAATATCTAGATGTAATGACAATAAGGGGTGCAGATAGTGAGGTAGGTTTGTTGACAAAATTAACTTTTGTTTTTTGTTTTTTTTTTAGTTCAAAGAATTGATGCTGAGCATCGATAGAAGTGAAGATGAAGATGATGAGGATGGTGCAAAATTAAATCGGCCATCAAGTTCTAGAATTGTGAGGGGTCACGAGTGTACTAGTGTTTCAATGAACAATGTTTCCACGTTAAGTTCCGAAGACGATAAGATTGGTCATTTAACACCTGGCAAACATAAGGTAAGCTGTAAAAATAAGAGTTTAATCTCAAATTTATGTGGAATATTATATTTCTGCTGGTATAAATAAAATAAAATTGGTTAGCTTCATTCTAAGTAAGCAGATCTCAAGTAAGATTGATTGGCAAATTTGAAATTGAGCATTGGTACCATTTTCCACCGTATTCCCTCGGAAAGAACGGCATGCCGGTTAATAGTAAATCCGACCAGGGATAAAGTGCCGGATAAAGTGAGTATTACGTTTTAATGGATCAGATGTCTGATTTTCATTTTCAAAATCTGGTCAAACTCGGTTTTTCCGGCATGCCGTTCTTTCCGATCCACTGGTTGTAATCGCAATATTCAATTTTAAATTCTAAAATATCCTCTTGTTGACAACAGGAGGATATGTGGAATCCCTGAATCAAAACGCTCTATAGAAATGGGCAGAGCATTGGAGTGTTTTTAAAGATTTGACCGACTGTATTTTTGATAAAAAGAAGTATACACTTTTAATATACAAAGCGGGGGAAATGTTGGATGGTTCTGGTTTCCCTGCGGAGCCAAGTGCGTGATCACGTGGGTAGTGCTCGTCGTGATACTCTATTCGGTTGCGGCGGTCGCTAAGCAGTCGTATGCTTATGACAACGACGGTCTCGAGTTGATGACAAAACGCGAGTCAATGCGAATGAGGCTTAATTATGAGCCAACTTGATTCACAAGGCAGACGGCACAAGCTAGTTGCTCACAAAGTGCCAATCATAGAATTAATTAAAGTAAACTAATAAACTCAAATTTGATAAAACAAATGAGAAAATAATTTAATTAAAATTATAAACTGAAAACTTGCATAATGGAAAACTAAAAACGAACTAAAACAAGCTACCTACTTGGCAGATATGTTTACACACTCTAACACAACACCTGTCACCTATTAATCAATTGCAACAGCTGATGACAGGTGGCAACTGAATCAAAGTTATAAATAGAACAAATAATAGAAAATCAAACTTCGTTGGCTGATATGAACTCAACGTAAACAAACAGACAACAAGAAACTAAACGGATTAAATACTCTGGAAGAATGAAAACATTTGCAGAGCAAACAGGTTAAATAAACTAAGTTTTTAATTTTTATAGTTCTCGAAGGTCTTCCATCTATTACCGTACTAGACTAGCCATCATCAGCAAGAACTTAACAACTTTATTTTACACGGAGACAAGAACATGGTTTCATGGCGCAAAGGAAAACGTGCACAAAACAAAATGTTCATACAAATTAACCTAATAATAACTCAAGTTCATCTCTCTTTGGTGATTTTGTCCAAATTTATCAGAGGAGTTTAAGGGGCAATATCCTCTGCTATTGCTTCATTCCCAATGATTGGACACATCACCTTTATCTTCTCAGCTTCATTAACCTTTTTAATATTTTTGAAAATTTATTTCAAAACCTCTATCTTCGTAGTTTTGTAGTAAACAGACTAAAATCGGAATTGCGCAACACCACAAAAGTTACAACAATTTTTAAAAGCATAGAGAAAAACATAGGAACATGCTACAGGTTTGATTTTTTTTTTTAAATGTAGCTAAAGGGTTGCTACTTGGGAGAGAATTTACTTCACTTACTAAGATTGTAAGTTTACATGAGATCAGTTTTCCAGAAAAGTAAAAAAGGATTTTTTTTTCTTTACTGGAAAACTGGACATGTACGTTTTGTGTGAAGCATGCAAAAATTCTAAAATCCAAGTTTATATGAACACATTTTCCAGAAAATGACGTCATTATTTATCAAGTGGAAAAGCTATTTTTGAAAACTGGTCATTGTAAACACTACAAAAAAATCTAACAATAACAGCCCCAACTAACGTGTAACCGACCATGAGACCATTTCACTTGCATGAGGTAGATTTTTGATCATTTTCTGGAAAATGATGTCATTATTGTGAAGTTGTATAGTGCTCTTATGTACGAAACACCAAATGGGTTACCAGCAACTCGACTTGCTTCAGCTTGCAAGTTTATAGTGTTATGACTACTTCTTTCTCTGCTTCACACCACACCATAGGGCTATAATGTAGGATTCGTCAAACTCAATATCTTGTAACTGAAAATTGAGTATTGCATTTAAAAAAAAAAATGTGTGGTCATTACTCATTAATAGGCTCATTTCTTACTTTACTTTTTCTACTTCAGTACTTTACTGTCGTACCATAATCTTTCACTTTTAAGGCCATAAACTTGAATTCGAAAAGCTACTATTTTTAGAAAGGAAAAAAATAGACAAGTGGGTTGCATTAAAACCCATGGGCTTAAATACGCATATGGACTTCAATCCGAATTTAAGCCTATGGTCTTAAAGGTAAAGATTTCAGTAATTTGTATTCACAGAGAAATGCATAGATTGTTACCGTAATCCCTCGCCAGACATTACAGAGTTTGCGGCAGGTACTTTTTCCTTATAATTATAACTTTTTTATGGTTATAAATAGTGTTACACAAAAGAAAAAAAGTCCAATTTTTAGTGCACAGTTTAGAAAAGCGAGTACTAAAAACTGGACATTTTTTCTCTGTAATGGCGAGTCAGACCAGGGGGCCGGATAATTCGAATTTTCCGGCATTTTGTTCATTTGATTATTAATTGACCAGTTGTTTACTTGTCAAAAACTCGTCAGAATCGTAATTACCAGCATGCCGTTTTTTTCTGAGGGAATACAGTCTTGTTAATTTTGTATAGTATGAATTGTGAAACAATGTTCTTGTTTTTTGTTTTTTTAAGGATACTGTGAATTCATCTCGAAGTAAAAACACAGCAGCATTGTCTGTGATTGTGAAAAGCCCACGGACAAAGACAAGGACTCCAAAATTAAAAGAGAAACAGAAAAAAAAACTGAAGAAAAAACGACGGAGAATATTAGATTCAGTAGAGAGTAGTGATGAAGGTAGTGACCCGGATTACATGACGTGACGTACATTACTTCAACACATAATTTAAATTTAAAAACAAAAACATTTAATATGGTGCATTGTGATGGGTCAATTTTGTGTGATGTGACTAAAGAAGACTTTTCAATAAGGTAAATTGAGGGAGAAAGGAGAAGTGTGTTGCCTTCTGATCAGTGTCATTGTACAGATGTTCATAGTAATTTTTTCATTTTTATTATAACTTTCTTTTTGTTTTTTTATAAATTTATGGTTAGTGATTGTTTTATGCCTTTAATTACAGACTTGTTCTTATTTATTATTATTATTAACAGTGTTTAGACTAATATAGTTGTTAGATTTAAAAAAAAATAGATCACAATATTTGAATTTGTATAATTTTTTTTCCCTGTGATTTTATCTTTTTGAGGAATTTGGTTATATTAAATAATTATACGAAAATGATGGTGTACAGCATAGTTTTAAAGTGTTTATCATAAATTTTTATCCATCGTAAATAATTACTAAATCTGTTTTTGTATGTGTACAGATTTTGGAGAAAACAAAGAAACAAATTTAATAAAAAAAAAAAAAAAAAAATTAACATATGAAATTTAAAAAGTCTTGAGTGTTTGACATGTACAGAGTCAGATATTTTCCACAACTTGCAAAAATGTTTTTAAAAAAGGGTGGATAATCCATAGTTTTAGCCCATTAAAAAAAAAAAAGAAGTGAATTATAGCGCACTAAAAAGAAGAAGAAAAAAACAAAATACATACAAATTAAATTTTTATTTGTTTATTTTTGTTAGACTTTTAAAATGACATGTTTAACTTAATTTGGCAGGTCATATGGTAGGTTTTACTAGATCATTTTGTGTGTTAATTTAATTTGCTTTTTTTTTATAGCAGATATTAAACTATTCCCTGCACTGCTTCATTGTAAATTATCATGTTCATCCTTATCCAGTTTATAGAAATTTGTCTTTTTATGTCAATATTGTAATTTTAATTTACATTTTTCTTTAAAAATTAACTCGTTACATACAAAAACAAAAGAAAAAACAAATTTTTAAGTCGCACAAATATTATTAAGAATCTTTTACTTGATTTACTATGTATGTAGATAATTTTTAATGACATTAACAAAATTATTGTGAAAATCGGTAATTTTTGTCTCCATTTTTATAAACCACAAGGATCTATATTTATATATAAAATGAAGTGTCAGTTACCAAACAATCCTCTTTTTTAAATAAAATAAACAAAAAATGAAGTAACAAATATGAATTTTTTTATCTTTTATCATCGGATAAAAGTTATAAAACTTCTACTTTAATAGAGAATGCCATATTTTTCTCGTTTTTTTGTTTAGTCAGCAGAATTTAGAATAAAAGAATAAAACAAGTTGATATAAAAAGTTTCTTCAAGTGCATATTGATATGCCGATTGGACGTCGGAACATCGCATAAAACACTTGGAGGGACGATCAACGACGACGAATGCGAATCATTGCAGAAAATGAAGTTGAACTCGTTAGGCCGACTGGTTCCACTCGCCCGTGCAGCTCCATGGAATATGCGCAAGAACTTGTCAATGCCCTGCACTAATTGCTTATATGGCTAATAATTCATTTGTAAATAAAGAAACAAAATGTTAGGATTTATTTGCTTTTTGTAAATGCAGTGGGAAATCTCGGTGAAAATAGTTAAATTTGTGAAAAATTACTTGTATTCATTTGGACGGAGATTGTCGACCATTTTGGCCGATTTGGATGCTATTTGCGGCCAACCAAACGCAAATCTCCGTTCAAATGAATTGAAGAAAAATAAATTTTTATTTCAATTTTTAATATAGACTGAAATTGGAGAAAAAAATGAAACTTTATTTTTAAAACAATGGAACATATTACATATTACACATTCTTGAAAATAGACATGAAAATATTAATTTCCAAATTTGACAATTTTCTTTTCATTTCTTCTCCTATCTAACTCAACAGCCATTGAAATGTTTAATTTTTTAATTCTGATAGCAGTTAGAGTCCTCACTAAGCATAACAAAACTTCTTTTGGAAAGTTTTCACTTTTTGGTAATTTTTTTACAGTTAAATCATAAACATTATCATACATAAATCATACAATTAAAAACATTATCCTCTTTACTGAAAAATTTGCCATGATATTTTACAAATTCTGCATTTAAGATATTCAGAACATACATAATTCTTTTACCAGGATAGATTAAACCATCCTGAAAAATGTCCATGACCCAATCCAGATTTGAAAACTCCAAATTTCTCATATAATCTCCTAAATCAGGATATTTTGCTCTAAATCGAAAACATGCATACCCAGCAATGTACTTCAATCCCTCTTCTTCTATATGATTACAAACTTCTTGCTCCTCAAAGAACTTCAATAAGTCAAGGTTAACTTCACTCAAATCTTTCTCAGTTATTGTGAAAATTTCATTATCACTGCGCATTATAATTTCTTCCTCAGGTGTATAATCGACATCCAAAGGAGGTGTATTCTCTATAACAACAGAACTCAACATTTGTTGTGTGATACATCTATTATTTTCATTTAAATTTAGATCATCACTACTTACTGGAGTAGTAAGACAATTATGTGTACCCTCATCTACAGAAGAATGCTTACATGAAATAAACCACCGTAAAAAGTATTTAAATTGTATAGGTGTAGGATGATCACATGACCTACACATTCTTCTCATGTATGAGAAGAAATTCTCTAGTACATCCTGATTCAGATGCCTAGTCATAATGTAACTGACATTATACTTTTCATTCACATAGGAGTATAAATCAGATAAAGACTGACTACTCATTAAAATCCCATTTTGAAAAGGAAGTTTTCTTTTCTTTTCACCAATTGTCATATCTGAAATCAGTCTACTCATTTTTGATAATGCTAATGACTGCTCCGGCATATTAACACCAAAAGCATTTTTATTAGGTTCACTTGTTGATCCATATTTGCCTGTGGTGTTAAACACATCAAACCAATCGTTAACGGTATTAATGAAGTAAACAAATTGTACATAATTTGGATTTTTCAGATACCCTTTAGCTGAACAATAATCAATAGCACTAGCAATAGATTTTGACAACAGTTGTGCTGCTAAACCAACACGTTGTTTCTGACTACCTTTGACATCTAAATGTTTTGCAGTTAATTTGTATGCTGTGTTTACATCAGTTGAGTTAATTTTTAAAAGGTCTTCAAAAATTTCTTTATCATAATGTATTCCATGAATATCAAATCCATGAGTTAAAAGATTATTCCTAATTAATTTAAGTAAATGTGGCACATCAGCAAAAAAGAAAATTTTTTTTTCATCGTCACTTGGATGTGTAATGAAATTTTTTTCTTTGGCCCGTAACCTATGTTTAGTGATTTCCACAAACCTTGGTTATCTCCTCCTGTATCACAAGTTACTGCCACTACTGTGTAGCCAAATTTGTATAATTCTGAAATTATTAACTGCAGAACATTTGCTTTCAGGGGTGAGTCATATGCATAATATAGAGGTTGCTTCCATGATCCACACAGTCCTCTAGCCATAACCACTTGACATGTTTTGTGAGGTCCTAATATTTTTTCATATTCCTTGTCAAAACAAATTTTGTTGCAGATGTAAACTTCATCAAAAGTCAAAACTACAAGTCTTTCCAGTACATTTAGATGTTGGTGTTTCAATTTCATTAAAAGAAGAACATCTTCTAGTTGACCAGGTTTGACACTAATTTTTTGTGCCCATTTTCTTAATGTTGATAATGCTGGTAGTGGATGTAATAACTTTTCACGTAAAAATCTGAAATGTAGAAATTGATGCATTAGGAAGTGGAAAGGTATTATATTTTTGGTATCTTATGCAAACCTATAAGCTTTTGTGCTAATACTTCGAAGAGATATCGCACTTGCAATATCTACGGCTGTCCATTTGTAACTTGTTGATGCATGTAATAATTGATGAATTTGTCCATCTGTGAAAACTTTCTTTACAGCTTGTAGACTTTATCCAAGTTAATTTTTAAAGTGTTCACTGTGATTTGTAAGTTACAAATTGTTTGTTGCCACAGTGGAGAAATAATGTCCAAATATATTGCTTTGTTTTGGATTTCAATTTGTTGCTCTTGTGTAAGATCACTCTGTGTTCCTTGAGTTCTGAAATGCATATCTGCATCTGCTTCTAATTCATTTGCATCCATTTCATGTTCTTGTGTATCATGTCCCACATTTCTAAAATAAAATAAAACAGAATAAACAAATAAATAAATAAGTAAATATATAAATATATAAATATATAAATATATAAATATATAAATATATAAATATATAAATATATAAATATATAAATATATAAATATATAAATAACATGGTTACATTACATTATTTCAGAAATATAACATTACAAAAATCCAACACAATAATATTTCATATGTACTTCTCTAATTCTGAGATTAATTCTCTCCTTGCTTTTTTTGATCCTCTTGAGTTTGCTCTTACATCTCTGTCTGCTTTCCTTTTCTGTGCTGAATTAGTAACAACAGGGGCGATGGGCATGTGCAATGTTGGTTCAGCATCATCTTTCAGAGTTCTTTTTCTTATTTCCACTTCTCCAGTAAGTTCTGACTTCATATCACGCTTGTAAGCACAAGATGTGAAGTGTCTTGAACATATAGCAGCTATAAAAGCACCAAGAATTGATTAAATTTATTAAAATATTAAGTTATTTAATTTTTATGTTACTTACCATTCTTAATGTTTGTAGTGTTATTTCTTTTACAAGCATTAATCCACTTCTCACAGAATGTTTTATCCTTCGGAAATGAGTATAGGTGAACTTCTTTAGCTTTGACATGTCTGTGGCTCTTATTACATCCATTAACTGCACAGACAATAAAGTAAACAATCCAGGATAAAAAGGCCATGGCAACAAACAAGCACAAAAACTACACACCTCTCTGCTTGTGGTTAAGTTGGCGCCACAGGTCACGTGACCTAAATCGTTGTTTCTTTTTATCATGAAGATTAGGATGTCAGAAAATCATACAGAGAATCACAATTGATGATGTCATTTTAACAAAATGGCTGCGAACAATTACAGCGGTCCGCAGCAAGGAAAATGCTGTACAAAATGAAATAATTAAGTACACTAACATAACTGAAAATCCTAAACTAAATAGTACACTGTGTAGAAAACTTTAAATTGAAAAAGGCAATGAAAAACCGTTGAAATTTGAACTCAATTACTAGTACCGCAGACGAACAGGTCCAAGATGGAAGACAATAATTGGAAAACAACTCGTAGCAACAGACAAGGTGCTATAATAATAATAAATGCAAAGAAATTATTTCCAACAATTTTCTCATTCTTATAGGATCATTATATAGCCGAAACGTCATTATAAGAATTCCGCAACGCAAACAGGATAATTAACAACTGAAAAACGCTACAAAATATACTCTAATAATTAAAATAAAAATAAATTAATACAATAAAATTATTAGACGGTTTGCGCTTTCACGAACGAGATTTAATTACGAGACACGAGATAATTATGTGACGGTCTCGAATCCCGTAGTTTTATGAACTGTAACTATGGTGCACTGAGTGTACCAAAGTTACAGCAGAATACCTATTTACATGAATAAAGTGAGTTTATTTGATGTAGGGATAGAGATGAAAACTAATAGTAGTTGAGTAGACTCTGGAAGTCTACTTAGAGACTATGATACAAGTATCTGTATATGGTCAAGGAATGACCAAAGAGGACGCTAGCGCGACCTTAATGGTTATCCCCAATTAATATAATATTTGTGATAAAGAGATAAAAACTCTATGGAAATCATAGAGTTAATTATGCTTATATTTTATCACTTGTCCCTGATTGAAATATGTCAATATTTCAATAATGGATAATTTTATATTATCCTTGAGACTAGAGAATGATGTCATAATGAACATTCCATCATGACTCATCCCCTATCGGATTATCTTGTCATAATCCCCTTATCAGTGATAAAGGGATTAGACAAGTATAAAAAGCCATGCAAAACAGGAAGTAGAGCTTCTTGCGGATTTGACATTGATACTGATACTGACCTATGATTATTTGCCTGTGTGCTTGATTTACATTGTAATAATTAAGCCTTTGGCGCCTCTGATTTATGAGGCAAATATGAGGCCAGTGAATCAGTTATGCATCCGCTTATAGACCCGCTTACGCGGTTATACCAGATGGCTGCCGAGTTCGAGTGGCCAGTGGGCAAGATAGCCGGACTACGGTCGACAGGACCTTCATGCCCGTAACATACTTGGTAGCTTCGAAGACGCAGCACAGGACCTGGCCGACCCGTGAGTAAAGTAATGTCTGAGTGTGGTACGTTTGTCCGACGCCGCTTGTCCGACGAACGTTTGTCCGACGCCGTTTGTCCGACGCCGTTTGGCGTCGAAAAATTAATGAAAATAAAAGATGAAATAAAAATTAAAAAGATAGAAAAGATAAAAAAGATAAAAACAAATATACAGGACTGTATTTGAATTAGGAGCTGAGATTACAACACCAAAATTAGTATTTGAAAGTTGGTATAGTTAGTAACAGTTGGTAACATCAATATTGCATTAGGTTTCCAATTAGTATCTGGAACGTTAAAGGGACTTGGGTCTTTAATCTTAGGACCGAAAAAATAAAGCGGAGTTGACTCCTGGACATTTTCATCACTTTTGTCAGGGCTGTATGCATTTGGAGCTATTTATTAACAAGTAACAAATGTGACGGTTCAATACCGTAGTAACTGGTAAGGTTGCCACCAGAGGGCGCGATTTGTTAAAATCGCGCCAGATTCAAAATAGGAAAATTTAAGTTTTATGAAAATAAAAATGTTTATTAAAAGATAAAATATCTAGGTAAATATTCTCTCTATATTTTGATAAATATAAGAGAGAAATTATACAATGAATAGGTGTGTTCATTGTTACAGAAAAAAGTTACGAGAAATCATCGATAAAGTGATTATTGTACTCAACAATAATAAATATTGTTGTGAAATGTTTATTTAAGAAACTTAAGACTATTTAGGGATAAGAACACTTTAAAATATGAATATAAATAAAGTTAACCCTAAATATTACCATGTGCTTTTTGAATATTCTAGATATTCTATGGGGTTCACATAACTTTAACCAAGGAGTTGATTTGATTGGATCAACTCATTATGACTCACTGATATGCAAATCAGCTAATCTGCTTATCAGTATTCTGGCTCCCTGATTGGGGGAAACTCAAGAAACCCCATGGTTTCATAGTATATAAGCTCCTGCAAGAGCTAATTCTGGGCCTCTGTACTGAATTAATGTTGAATCTATATGATTGTCTATGTGTAACTTGTGCCTGTAACCATTCAGAGTCATTTTATCACCTTTTGCTTTAAATACGAACCGGCAGGCTGTCAACACCAAATTAAAGTAGGTATAATGCCCTAAAGACCGTAGTTGCCGGGCCTGAAAAACCCGAAGGTAAATGTACCGAGAATATACTTGTGCTTTTGCATGTAGGCCAGTCCTATGGACAAAACTTGATTGTATCGAGTTCGCTCGGACCGAGCAGCAACCGCTACCTGTATCAGGAGTGGGCGCTAACTGTCACGTGCTTCGGCACCGCTTGAGAACAACGCATTCGGTTTGATGCGGCGCGCCCGACTCAATCATGACGGCCGAGGAATTCCCTTTGAATTCCATAACCGACTTCTTCTCGCTAATCTATACTTTTCTTTTAGTTTCTGATCGATAGTTGTACATTTACTTAAATGCTTACAATTATTATATTCATGCGAATGTAATAATTGGAATAGAAAAAGAGTGAGTTTTCACCGCAACGCTCGAAATACAGGTGTAAGCCGATACCACGTGGTATCGCTAATTTGTGACGATCATCCGACCGATGAACGCCGATATTCGCAGGATTCGATAGTGCATTACCCCGATTAGGAACCAAAAATAGCGCCAGGAAACACCAGAAGATTCGTAATATTATTTCTGTAAATTGTATTATTATTAGTTTATTCAAGCCTCTTTCTGATAAGTTAAAGTTTCTTATTAGTTTTTATGCCAGTTTCCTGGGTAAATTAGATTAATTTATAGTTTCGAGATATTTTAAGTATTTTATTGTCTCTGTTATTACTAAAGATTTTATGTTAAATTGACCTCGGGTCATTGTAGTTTGCAATGATCCGGAATAAATGTTATGATTTGATAAAACTCCTTGTTTTCATGTTTATTTACCTTACTCTTTCCAATTCAGTGTTGTTTGCAAGTGTGTTTATATGTGTTTATGTAGTTTTACTGGTTCTTATCCTTGGGATAAGTGGAGGTTTTTCTTAGCAAGAGAAAATCCACGTGTTTTCATAAGTTTTACTGTCTTGAACCCATGGCAAAGTGTAAATAGCACTTTGGGGAAAAAGTCAGATCGTCACACAAAAGACAACAAGTGTACAATTACTCAAAGCATCAAGGCCGCAATATAAGTCAACATGACATGCAGAGAGTTCAGACAACCGGTCACTTCTCTCAGAGTACAAGTGAACTCTGCTTACAGGGTCAAGGGTCATCTACACACACTAGGAAATAGGTCGCAGGTGCAACCAATTATCCCAATACGCAAGAAAGGACTAAGGGTTGCAAGGAATTCCTTACAACACTTTCCCTAAATAATAATCACTTTTACAAGTGATTTCCATCCAATGTATAAATAATAATGTGAAATATTATCATTTATCATAATTCAATAAACATACACTCTCTTATGAATTATTTACTTGTCAAACTGTTCTTAGTTACTTATTAGACCCAAAAGTGAGAATAATTGATAGCTGTAGTTTGGATATGGCGCGGACAAACTGTCAGCGCCATCTA
>JH432058.1:244928-257583 GCA_000239455.1 Strigamia maritima
GATATTCGCAGGATTCGATAGTGCATTACCCGATTAGGAACCAAAAATAGCGCCAGGAACACCAGAAGATTCGTAATATTATTTCTGTAAATTGTATTATTATTAGTTTATCAAGCCTCTTTCTGATAAGTTAAAGTTTCTTATTAGTTTTTATGCCAGTTTCCTGGGTAAATTAGATTAATTTATAGTTTCGAGATATTTTAAGTATTTTATTGTCTCTGTTATTACTAAAGATTTTATGTTAAATTGACCTCGGGTCATTGTAGTTTGCAATGATCCGGAATAAATGTTATGATTTGATAAAACTCCTTGTTTTCATGTTTATTTACTTTACTCTTTCCAATTCAGTGTTGTTTGCAAGTGTGTTTATATGTGTTTATGTAGTTTTACTGGTTCTTATCCTTGGGATAAGTGGAGGTTTTTTCTTAGCAAGAGAAAATCCACGTGTTTTCATAAGTTTTACTGTCTTGAACCCATGGCAAAGTGTAAATAGCACTTTGGGGAAAAAGTCAGATCGTCACACAAAAGACAACAAACGTGTAGATATTAGTCCAAGCTTTAAGTGCCGTAATAACTAATTCCACATGAGTAGTTGTAGGATTTTTCATGAACAACCTGGTCACTTTTCTCAGGATTATAGGAATTAGGAGCTGAGATTACATCAACCAAAATTAGTGTGCACAAAAACGTTTTTCAAACAAAAAAACGTTTTTTGGACCAAAAAACGTTTTTAAGACAAAAACGTGTTCCGTTTGTCCGAATGGTTGATTGTCAGAAAACGTTTGTCCGACGGTACGTTTGTCAGAAATCATTCGGACAAACGTACCGGTCAGCTTTTTCCGTTTTCGGACAATCGACCACTCGGACAAGTGATCGATACCCCACATGGGCAGATGCTATCCTCTCCCCATCCGCTAGTTGTCAACTAAAGTTTCTAGATCAGCAGACTGCGCATGTGCAAACAAACTTAATTCGATTATTGGAGAATTGAAATAATTGGATTATGACAGATGAATTGAACGCACCTGATGTATTATAGAAACATTACACAAACAGGACTCTGGCTAAATAATATTCTGTACATAATGACATATTACTTTCTGATAAATTCCAATTTACAGATGCCGTCGCCGAAGAAACTACATTTTAATACCAAAACGGACTATTAAAGGTAAGCTTAACCTAACACTGAAATTATCCAAATAATAACCAAACCGATAAAATATTCATAGATAACCTAACTCAAGCGAAATAATTTACAAATTATAACTTAATCGAAAATCACCGAGCACATGACGATATAAATGCAAAACGTGCAGGTAGCAGCACCCTGCCAAAGTCTGTGAACCCCACTCATAAATGCGCACAGGGCTTTCTTAGCCACATTCCTTGATTAATATAAATTAAAAGGGGAGATTCAAAAAGCCACTCAAGATGCCGGAACACCGACACAACTAAAATAAATCATGAGCTCGGAAAAATTCCACTTAAACTTAAAAATTTAGTGAAAACATTCAATATTGATAAATTGGAATACTGAATTGACCTAAGTAGGTAGTAGCTATTCATAACCTTTAATTATTTTTTTTATCAACCCAACTAAAGCCTTAAGAAGAAACCTACATAGTTTTTATTAGATTGCTGATTTCAGAGCACATTAATAGCAACAAAATTGCAAAACTAAATTAATTGGGAGTTAAATGTATGATTTTTTTACATCAATAAAGCCTTTGGCTTCTTTTTTTGTTTAAGCTTAATTTCCACTTCCTGAATGAATTATATTATGAATTTCTACCTGCATCAGTAAGTCTCCCCCTGAATGCCTTAAGGCAATACATGATACTGAATCACGTGACACAACAGGTCTGCCAACTCGTTTCAGACAGGCCTCGATGGCCGCTTTGCTCTTTCTACTCCTATTTTCTTCTTTCCCCATTAATCTAAAAGGTAAGTGATTTTCTAATTATAATAGAATATTGATATAAAAATATTCAGTTTACAATAGGTTTGAAATTCGTGCAATTTCCTTCGTCTGCCCTTGAGCAGAGTTGGAGGCCGTTCTTGTATCTTGATCGTTACTCTCTTTATAGGAAATTTAGGGCATAAAATTTGATGTACAGAAGTGAGAAATTAATAGGAATAACAAATGTTTCACTTATACAGGATAAAAAGTGGGGTTTTTCAAGTTTATAAACAGATTAACAGTAATTAACATTCGCAACTTCATAATCAAGTCATTTACCAACACACAGGATATACAGGGCAGATGTTACAAACTTCCTACATTTTCTTGCCAAGAAAAAAATAATAAATAATAATTATAATAACACATTATTTTTATAATAGAATTGCCAATTGGGAGTTATGAGTGTTGAAAGTTGTGTCCTACTTTTGTTATGACACTAGATGTCTCATTTTTTATATTGATATTATACCTATAACCTTCGAATTGAAAAAAATAAATTATTCTGATATGCGAAAGTCGACGAAAATATTCAAAAGTTTGGAAGGTTATCAATGCAAAAAATATTCTACTTCAATTTTTAAGAATTTGAAAAAGTAGAAAAGCCCACAATCTAAATTTGACCACAGTTGGGTATACAAACAAGTTTATATAACTACAAGTAGGTCAACCCAAGGCTCCGTGTTTTAGATTTCAAATTTTTGATCTACCGCAGACAGATTAAGCATTGGGAACTACCGTGCCTTGACCCTGACGGGATTAAATCAAGTGGTTACTTATCTTAAAATATATATATTTAATCCCGCATCTCAGCTTAGTATTAAAATTCAAAAATGTATTTTTATTTTTTAAAAAGTAAACACTGATCTGTGGTGCGTGCAAACGAGGTCATTCGGATAACCTTTTTTTTTTCTTTCAATGTAGCCCGGTGTCCACCTCCTGCCGTGCCCCTTAACGCTAGAGTGACCATAAGTGACGAAGGATTGACCACTGGGACCCAAGTCACTTTTACGTGTGACGATGGATATAATTTATTTGGGTAAATATAACATTGTTTAATTTAAAAAAAAAAAAAAAAAAAAAATTAACAGAAAATGAAATATAAAACATTATTATCATTCTTCTCATCGAATCAAAAAGGCCGACCTCAATTAATTGTTCCGAAGATGGAAGCTGGTCAAATACTCCCTCATTCTGTGGTAACTATAACCTAAATCTTAACTTTAAGACCACAAATATTAACCAAATTGATTATTATTATTTCTTCAGCAATAAATGTCGCCTATCGGAAACCAGTTAATCAATCGACATCAGTTCGAGGTGGTGATGCATCCCATGCCAATGATGGGGACATGACAACTCTACACGACAATAAATATTGCACCGAAACGAGGAAAGAAATCTCGCCGTGGTGGCGAGTGGACCTTTTAAGACCTTACGAAGTGAAAATAGTGAGAGTTTTAGCTCGAAAATGTTGCGGCAATGTAAAACTACAAGACATGGAAATACGGATAGGCAACAGCACCAGCGTGCAAAAAAACCGGCTCTGCGGATGGCAACCTGGAGTCATGGGTAAGTTGATGTTACTTTTATACATCTCATTAACCCATTAAATGATGTGAAAATGAGTATTTAATGGTTTTTTTGTTGGTCTTGAAATGATATCTTCCATTTCCTAGACATTTCAAGAAGAAAAAAAAAAATATTATGTTAAGTAGCTTAAAGAATTTCTTTTAACCTTAGATACAGATTTTCTTCTTTCTTGTGATAATCATAATGGCGTAATCACATGCATGAGAAATAATAAAATTGACGGTGTTTAAAAATAATCCGAAAAGTTGAATCGGGATTTAGGGAAACTCAAGTCCTTATTTTATTTTTGATCAGTCAGAAGTCAATAGAGATAGATAGATAGATAAAATTGAGTTAATAGACGCAAGCGGCGACTCAGGCCATACACGTCTTAAATCTGACAAAAGTGAATCTGACATATGAAATTTGAAAATATGAAACTTGACATACTAAATCCAACAAAATAAAACTGACGTAGTAAAGCTGACAAAATAAAACTTGACGTACTAAAGCTGACAAAACGAAACTGACAAAATGAAACCAATATATTAACTGACACCAGAAGTCAATAAATCGACGACCTTTAAGCATATACTGCAATGTGTATTATTATCTGCAGTATATAATTATTGCATCAATAATTACTCACGATACATCACCATGTCCTAATTTGAATCAAGGACAATCAAAGATAGATTAATCAATTCAATGTGGTAACTCTTATTGGGGCTATTGATGATAAGCACAAGGTCAAGCCTTTCAGAAAAATTCAAATAATGCCATCAATCCTATTTCGTTCCCACAAATAATATTTGAACCTTGAATTACAAGTGAAGTAACGTCACTTGTCTAAATATAATTCATCCAAAAATGGTTACAAAATATTAAGCATCATATTTTGAAATAAACTCAATCTTCCACATACGAAAGGAATAGAAGTGACTCACACCAAGAGGTGCGCATAGTGAGTCACAGTAGTTTTATTTTCGTTCGTGTGATAACAAGCGCGAAAAACTTCGATCCGCGCTTATTCCGATAAATTTTGTGAATAAGCGCGCATGAATTAGCTGACATTTGCGCTTATTCATATTCGCGCTTATTAGAGCTTCAATTGTGTTGTCCTTGAATGACTCAATTTCAGTTAAAGATGCATGAAAAAAAGGTGGAGCAAACTTCATTTTTAAAAAAAAATGAGGTTCAAAAATTTGTTTTTATAAAAGGTTATTAATTTTTTTAAAACAATTTTTACTTAAATGTTTTTGGCTAAACGCATGACATGTTTACTTTAAAAGGCATATTACCAGGTCTAACACCTTTGCAGTTTGCAATGATGCCAGTAACCTTCGCTGCAATGATCCGCTTCAATTACAAATTGAAAAATATCGCATTATCATTTACACTATTACTTCCTCTCCTCATCCTTCAAGCAAAGTCACACATGTAGTACAATTACACTAATTTCTAATTAGACCGCAAGTAAAAAACATTACCAGTAACTAGAGCTCGCAGATACGTAACAAAGAACACTTTGTTTAATTGATATTGCAAAGAAACTGTCATGTAATTTATAGAGCCGGGATCTACCAAAGATTTTCAATGCGCTAGACCAGAAAAAGGGCGTTATGTTTTTATTCAACTAGTGGGTGTGGAAGGCGCACTCAGCTTGTGCGAAGTTCAAGTATTTACCACTCAAGGTAATACTACACATCTATTATGTCGAGTTTTCAACAACAATTTAATATCAAGTTTTAATTTTTTTTAAACAGAATTTCCAAGAGAAAGATGTTCTAATGAAAGTGACAACATGTATGTCGCAACATTTGATCAACAATGTTACGAGTTCCAAGTAAACAAAGGTGGTAATTTCAACACTGCGCGACAATACTGCAAAAATCGAGGTGGAGACTTAACCCATCATATCACAAATGTAACGCAGGTAACAAGAAATAATCACTAATTTTATCCATAATCAAAAATATTGAAGTTATACTCGTTACTTCGTTACAGAATTTTCTTGCAACTGAAATGGAGCGCTTGCGCTCGAGGATGAGCCAAGTTCTTCTTTGGCTGGGAATGACCAAAGTGCCTGGCAGTAAAGTGCGCACATGGCGATGGGTTACGGGGCAGCAAGTAGTTTCACCACTATGGGGTGACGATCAACCAAATAACTATAATGGAGAGCAGAACTGTGCTGTTTATGATGGCGGTCGTAATTGGCTGTGGAATGATGTTGGGTGCAACCTTGATTATCTATTGTGGATCTGCCAATATGGTAAAAAAAAAAAAAATTAATTGAAAATTCTATATCTAAAATTTTAAAATATTAAAAATATATTTTTTTGAAGGTCCTCCATCATGTGGAAGTCCAGCAGCCAATACAAACACAACAATTGAATCAGTAGACACGAAAATTGGAGGTGTTGTTAGGTATAAGTGTCCATACGACAGTCGAATAATAGGAGAATCTAAACAAAAGTGTCTGGATTCTGGATTTTGGAGTGGGTCACCACCCACCTGTAAATGTAAAACAATTTTCCTGAAAAACTTTCCCACTTTTAATTAACGCTCAATATTTGACAGATGTGCAATGCGGACTTCCAAATTCTATCGATCATGGACAAATGCTTTTGGCTGATAATAGAACTACATATAGTGCAAGAGCTCTTTACACTTGTGCGGAAAACTATACTCTCTCCGGATCAAGTGTTCGCAAGTGCGGGAAAAACAGCGAATGGGAAGGAGAAGAGCCAAAATGCATGAGTAAAAATTTCGTGCATAATTAAATATCTAAGTTTTTTAAAATCATCTATTTTCAGTAAATAAATGCCCGGACCCAGTCCAAATTTTAAATGCAACACTTCGTGTCGTCGGAACTCAGGTCGGTAGTAATGCAACCTACACCTGTCACTCTGGACACGAAATAATAGGAGAAAACACTATTATGTGTTTACTCGGTGGTCAGTGGTCAAGTGGAACACCGTCTTGTAAATGTAATGAGCGAATACACCGTATTCCCTCGGAAAGAACGGCATGCTGGATAATGGCGAGTCAGACCAAGGTGGCAGATATTTGGAATTTTCCGGCATTTTGTCCATTGGCTTATTAATAGACCAGTTGATTACCGGCATGCTGTTGTTTCCGACGAGGGAATACAGTAATTTTAAAATTAACAGTTATTATAAACTATAAATTTATGCAGATGTTGATTGTGGGCTGCCAATTCCCCTGCAAAGTGGAACATTTTTCCTGCCTGACAATGCGACGACGTACAACAGCCGTGTGACATATCGCTGCGCTGAAAATCATGTGTTACGAGGTGTGGTCGAAAGAAGATGTTTAAGTAACAGCCAATGGACTGCGGAAGAACCAACTTGTGAAAGTTAGTTACCGTAAAATTTTGATTAAATTTAAATTACTTCTAATTACTGATTCATTTAGTTATATCCTGTGGAGAACCAGATGTCTACCTCGGTTCCTACGTTGTGGGCTACGAGTTTACAGTTGGATCGCCGGTTGAATACTTCTGCGATCCAGGTTATATAATGGAAGGGGAAATGAACAGGACATGTCGACCATCGGGAAACTGGTCGGGCCAAGCACCGAAATGCAAATGTAAACCTAAAACACATGTTTAGCAAATATTTTCAAATATTTCATACTTAGATATTGATTGTGGACGTGTTCAACCAATACCATACGCAGTCTTGGAATATATCAATGATACTACTCACTTTGGGAGTTCGGTGTCTTATTCCTGCACATCCGGTTACCAGTTAGTTGGAACAATGTTACGAACATGTCAGGAAGATAAAAAATGGGATGGGGCAACGCCAAATTGCAAAGGTACAATATAACTCGAAACCTAAAGACCAAATTAACAATTATTGCTGATTTTACTCTCTAGAAATTCGTTGCCCAGAACCCACTCGGCCTATTAATTCAATAGTATCTGTAAGTGGCAATGACCGAGCAGGAACCAAAGATTCTTTCAAAATAGGTTCCACTATCCAATACCGATGTAAACACGGATTCAAATTAGAAGGAGAGGCGTTACATTCGTGCCAGTCAAGTGGTGAATGGAATGCACCTGAACCAAAATGCCAATGTATGTTTTTGCAATGATAATAGAAATACTACTTACCGTACCGTATATACTCGCGTATAAGTCGACCTGCATATAAATCGACCCCGACTTAAAACGAGTCAAAAACCATTGACCCGCGTATAAGTCAAAAACCATTGACCCACGTATAAGTCAAATTGGAAGAAAAATACCAGGATTTGGTCCAAAAGTCTTTATACGCGAGCATATACGGTATTCACAAATCACGTCTGTTCAACGTTCAGGCCACCCTATAGGTAGCCTATGAGGTGGCCTGCATGTTGAACGAACGTGATTTGTAAAATTCTAAAAAAAAAAAGTTTGTTTCTTTAACCCGCGAATAAGTCGAATTTGGAAAAATAGGCCTAGATTTGGTCCAAAAATCCTCGACTTATACGCGAGTATATACGGTAACTAATTTTCGTTTTTCCTACAGATATTGACTGTTTAGTACCAAAATCCATCAGCCAGGGTACCTTTACATTACCGGCTAATGCTACTTATTACGAAAGTACTGTTATTTACAAATGTGAAGACAATTATAAATTAGTTGGAGACAATGAGCATTCTTGCTTAGAAACTGGTCACTGGAGTGGAGCACCTCCAGTGTGTCTCGGTAATTTAAAAAATTAACGTAATTTTAATGAAATAACTAACGAGGTATTATAATTTTTAAGAAATTCTATGTGGACCTCCTGATAGACCTCCAAGTATTGATTCTATAGAAGTTGGCCATCATGTAGCCGGCAGTGTAGCAATTTATAAATGCACCACGGGGCAAAAACTTACTGGAAATGGCACTCGGATTTGTTTAACCACGAGTCAATGGAGTGGCGGTGCTCCAGAATGCCAACGTATGCAATAAATTACTTAATTCTAAATTGGACCATTAATATACTTTTATATTTTAATCCAGCGGTTGATTGTGATCGGCCATCACCTATTGAAAATGGCAGATCATACTTAGTTGATCAAACAACAACTTACAACCATATAGTAGAATATCACTGTTTTCCCGGCTACAGATTAGTCGGTTCTAGTCGCCGCATTTGCCAAGATGATGGACTTTGGAATGCAACAGACCCCGTATGCCAACGTAAGCCTTTAAAATAACATTTACCGAATTAGACTTAATAGTAAAATAGTAAAATTTTTCTTTCAATTTATTATATATAGTTGATACGGATAATAATTCCATCTTCAGCAATTCAGGTTGGTAATTCCTAGGTATCATTAAATTGAATTGAGTAATTAAGAATCTTGACCACTTTTTTAGCATCGGCACATAGTGATGATGAAATATCTGCAGCACGAAGCACGGGTAAACTATTGGTCAACTTATAATTTTGTAAAATCAAAATAATCTTACAGCTAAATTATTTTATTTTTATTTTTAGGAATTGCAATAGGTGTTGGCTCAGGAATTTTACTTCTAGTTTTCATTGGTGTTGCATTACTTTATATGAGAACGTAAGTCTTAATTTAAGGGGCAGTGGTAATCAATAAAATGATACTTTCTTAAAAAAATTTTAGACGGTCGCCAAAACCATTGTTTAGCAGTGAAGCACCAAAAGATGGCAACATGGTTGTAACTTACTCGGTTGCATCAGGACAAAATGATGAAAATCAGCAACATTAACTGTGATAATTTGTCAACAGTATTTGATGATGCACAATCATAATGACAAAATAAGTTTAGCAAACTAAAAGAAACGTCAACAGATGTGTGCATCAAGATTGTTATATGGAAGCCGCGAGGACACATTACAGTGGAAAAGAAAGACAAAACCGAACCAACAGGCTAAGTTGTAGTGTACTGTGCAGAGCAGCTTTTTAATAAACAAGTGTGGCACTGAAAATCTTGCTCATGTTCAAGCAAAGCCAGGAGCGAAGAACTTTTTCAAAACCTAAAAAAGTTTCAATTCTGATAATGTAACTTCATTCAGTAATTAAACTGCACTTACCCAGGACAGCTAAAACTAATTTATTGAATTGAATAAGCGAAATAAATTAGTAGATTATTTATAATGTATACAGACTAAGAGTCAGAAGTAGAGTGAGGGTCAGATCACAGCTACAAAGAGTCAAAGGATCATGGAATTGGCTCATTTTTATAGTATAATCAAAATATTAAGTTTTGTTAGTCACAACATACTTTTTGGTTTGTTTGAACGGCGCTCATGAAAATGCAAAAAACCAATTGGTTGTTTGCATTCTGATGAGCATTGTTCGAGTTCATTTATTACCACAAATTAAATTTGTAATGTAAAATTTAAAAATATTTGAGATTGTATGATGACATAAAAATGTAAAAATATTAATCACTGAATGAATTTTTGTATTTTTGGATAATCGGATATTCGGATTTATGAATCAATTAAAAATTAAGAATTAAAAAATTCATGCAGTAGTGCAAGTCATTAAATCTGCCAAATTTCTTTCACATTTTGAAGTTCTCTAACACGATTATTTGTTTACGCTAAGGTTTACGTTAATGGTATTAATGATTCTTATAGTCTTGAAACGTTTGATTTGCTATCTCATATTCCTATGCCAGCAAACACAGTGAATTCGAATTAATACTGCAAGTTTGAATAAAATTTCTGAACAATTATTTTCTGGATAATGTGATTTGTTAGCAGTTTTTTAAAATATTCTCCTCCATATCAGCTATATTACTATACATGGAGTTTATTTACTTCCATAAATACACTAAAAAGTGTACTTATTCGCATTTGTAAAGAAACTCTTAAAAATAATAATTACTGTAACGCTGTTTGTGGCGCCCTCGAACAGCATTACACACGGACATTTATAAAAACAACCGTTATTTTTGACGCGTTATTACTCGTAACATATACCAGTAATATAGTGTCCACACACTGTATTACAACACTATATTACTTGCTAGGACTTTGCAGTGTAGTCTAGGCATTTGCCACCGACATGAAACATCCAATCCAGAATGCCTTTGCTGCACTTCAATGTTTCAAGCAAGTATAATTGTGTGTGAGTGCTTATACAGCACAGAAACAAGTTCTGTACACATTGTTAAAGGTACTATTGTGACGGTGTGACGGTCTCGAATCCCGTAGTTTTATGAACTGTAACTATGGTGCACTGAGTGTACCAAAGTTACAGCAGAATACCTATTTACATGAATAAAGTGAGTTTATTTGATGTTGGGATAGAGATGAAAACTAAATAGTAGTTAAGTAGACTTTAGAAGTCTACTTAGAGACTATGATACAAGTATCTGTATATGGTCAAGGAATGACCAAAGAGGGCGCTAGCATGACCTTAATGATTATTCCTAATAAATATAATGTTGTGATAATAAGATATAAACTCTATATAAATCATAGAGTTAATTATGCTTATATTTTGTCACTTGTCCCTGATTGAAATATGTAAATATTTCAATGATGGATAATATTATATTATCCTCGATACTAGAGAATGATGTCATGATGAACATTCCATCATGACTCATTCCCTATCGGATTATCTTGTCATAATCCCCTTATCAGTGATAAAGGGATTAGACAAGTATAAAAAGCCATGCAAAACAGGAAGTAGAGCTTCTTGCGGATTTGACATTGATACTGATACTGACCTATGATTATTTGCCTTTGTGCTTGATTTACATTGTAATAATTAAGCCTTTGGCGCCTCTGATTTATGAGGCAAATATGAGGCCAGTGAATCAGTTATGCATCCGCTTATATACCCGCTTACGCGGTTATACCAGATGGCTGCCGAGATCAAGTGGCCAGTGGGCAAGGATAGGCCGGACTACGGTCGACAGGACCTTCATGCCCGTAACATACTTGGTAGCTTCGAAGACGCAGCACAGGACCTGGCCGACCCGTGAGTAAAGTAATGTCTATGTTATCTTTTCTCCTCTTTCATGGCCGGGGCCCCTTTGTGAAATAACGCGTCGTGCAAGACGCGGATTTGCGACATCATGTTTGATGGCACACATAAGGTTCATTAGGTGCCATTCGGGCATACAGATCACCGAGTGATCCGTAACCTTTTTGGTACCTAAACCGCCGTGTGATTGGAATGGTTTAACCATTGGCGGGAATCAATTTGCACCTCTTTTCTTGGGTCAAGATTTAATGTCTTGGTGACTACATGTGTTGGTCTAAAGTTTAGATCAACTCATGTTAGCTTTGTGACGACCATATTGCAAAGTCAACGCTGATATTTGGATCGCTAGGACTAATTTCTCCAACGTGCTTGCCAAACCACGTGGTAGATCGGAAACAATGGAATAAACTTTGTCGTAAGATATTTATTCAAGTGTAACAATAAAGTAATTTAAACCTGGAAAACTAGTGTTAATGTATTTTTAATCTGAACCCATTGCGACTTTATCTCGGTACTATATGCATTTTAGGCGGTAGTATCGTGTTAAAGTTGCGACTGGAATCGATATATCGGACGATATATCGATGGCCAAGTCACCCCGTCACAAATGTCTATGATAAACCAATATAGACATTCTATATGGCTGCAATATCATATAGATATAGAAAATTTATATACTTTCCCAATATTAGACTATAAAAGAAATGTAGAAGATCAATGTCTATACCACATAGATACAATCTAAAAGTTGTATTTTAAAATAATTTATCTCTGGAGACAAAAAAATGAGTTTAAAATTTTCACTTTGGAGCCAAACTCATTTTTATTAACCTTATCATAGCCACCCTGGGTCAAAAATGACCCTGAAGTATAAAAAAAATTCATTAAAATTAAAAAATTAATTGAAAATTGACTAAGTTTTCTGATTATTCCTTTAAAACATGCAAGTTCACTTTAGTAACATTAACATTTAAATTAGTTTCACAAATTTTAACTATCAACACTTCAAAGTTGACCAGAATCAGATTTGACCCAACATGGCCTTTGCAGGGGTCCAATTTTAATGGTTTTTATAGTTAAAGTTAAAAATGGTACCAAAGTTAAAAATGGTACCAAAGTTAAAAATGGTACCAAAGTTAAAA
>JH432059.1:13377-56394 GCA_000239455.1 Strigamia maritima
AAAAAAAAAACTTATTTTTTTTTTTAATTGGTAGCGGAAAAATAGCGCGAAAATAGCGCAAAGTAGTGATAGCGGTAGGGGAGAATCGCTACTAGGTATGCAAAAATAGCGATAGCGATTGCGCTACTATTTTTTGCAAAGTAAAAGTAGCGGTAGCGGTCAGCGCTACTTTTATTAGGTAGCGGGGCCAACACTGCCCCCAGTTTTAGGCCCATCCCTTCGAGCATAGTCTGTTGAAGACAAACACATGCAGGCTCGTGGACTGCCAGTGCCAGAAGATATCGGAGCTCATCTTTTTTAGAACGAAGACTTCTACAATTCCAATTTCACTGATGAACAAAGTCCATTCGTGCGAGTGATTTTAGTCTGGTCAGTTCAGTTGCTCAAGATGGCAACATCGTTAATGGACTTCACAAAATTCTATATTTCCTCGGTAAAGGGTTTCAAGTTTTGTTTCACTTTTTCACGAGGTGTTACAATGTTAGGAAGGAATGCTTGATGGGCCAACAAAGCAACAATAGTGTGTAAATCTTGGTTTGAGGACGGCGGTTCGGTCAGTTGCGAGTTTGGTGGAGAGTTCGGATCGGTCAGCAGAGGCACCTCGGCGTTGGTGATAGTCTGCGTAACCGGTTCCGCAACTTGTCAATTGCGGAGAATTCATCAGTTTGTTTTCTGTAATTTGATACAAGCGAACCAGGTGGGTAAGAAATATTTTAAATAGCAAATAAATATTATTGTCCTACTGCATAACTCCAAAAATCTATTTTCAAACAGGTACTCTTATGTACTTTGTTTGAATTGTGTGGCCAAAAAAGAATTTTGATTGGTCAGTACCGACACTACATTGAACTTGCGCTTATGTAACAATGACGGTAGCAATCCATTGGTCGCGGCCAATGCGGAGACAATGAATTTCTTGAGTGAATTAGGTGGAACCTCAATACTGCGGGCATCACACTCAGCTTGTAACTCCTCTTTTGTAAAGATATTTTATTGTCTGCCTCGCTCCTCTTCGTCCTCCTCAGGGGGAGAAAACTTCCAAGCCCAGCCTCTTCGTGGCCTCCCCTGGGTACTCCACTGCAGCACTTTGTTTTTCCGCTGCAGTGGTGCTAATGGGTCTTCTGGTTATGTCTCTCCTTCTTTCTTTCTTGGTGAACTCTTTTCTTTCTTTCTTGCTTGGTGAACTCTTTCTTTCTTTTTCTCTTGCTTGGTAAACTCTTTCTTTCTTTCTTGCTTGGTGAACTCTTTCTTTCTTTCTTGCTTGGTGAACTCTTTCTTTCTTTCTTTCTTGGTAATTTCTGTTTCTTCACAATAATCACCAGGCAAAATTTCCGAATAGGTGCTCTGCTTAGATCACGCAATCGGATTATATTTGTATTCAATATTGAACGGCCCAGGATGGTTCGGGCGTTGACATTAACCATTTCAATGCTTGGGCATCGGACTCTAGTACAAACGTTGTGTACTCAATAAATGGGCGGAATCGCTTGGCAGCTTACATTACAGCTAAACACTCCAGTTCTGGAGTTCTTCTGCTCTTCTAAGTACTCGACTCGCGTATGAGATTGGTCGGGGAGCTATTTTGCCATTTGTCTCGAAGTCTTGCATCAACACAGCGCTCAACCCTACATGGGATGCGTCAGTACAAATGACAAATGGCTTTTTGAGGTTCTGTTGAAGTTCGTCATTTTTAGACTTTTTTAGACATTTTTTTCCATTTGTTATTTTACCTGTCTTGGTCAAGAGGAATAATGGTCGGGTGATGGTATGTTTTACAAACTGTCGTAAAACTTTGGTGAGGTTTTGGATAGCCTCTTGACTAGTCTCTTGAGTCTTTGGGCAGCTTTTGAAGTAAATCTTAATGGCATCAGAAATTGATTCAATTTGAAATTCAACTAAGAAATATCCTCATCCGCATCACGTCTCATAATTGTTTTTAACTCTAGTAATGCTTTGGTAGCTAGTGGATTGTTTTCTTTGTTCAGAGAAAGAAAACCGATTCTAAAAAATAATGTTTTTGCTTCATCCAAAGAAGTGCTTGTATGAAGTAATCTGCAGGATTGCACAGTGGCCTCCAAATTTACAAGAGATGGCATCACTTTTACGTGGCCTAGGCTTGACAATTTTTATGGTTTGGGACTTTCATCCTGTCGGCCGGGGTTGAAACGACGGGGTTGGTACGCCGGGGTACGGTGGGATTTTTCGTCCGAAGGAGTCAGTTTCATGCCAGTGTCGGTATGTCAGTTTCAGTTTGTATAAACTTTTTTCTTATTTTGTCTTGATTTAATATATTGGTTTCATTTTGTCAGAGTCAGTATGTCTGTTTCATTATGTCAGTTTGGATATGTCAGTTTCAATTTGTCAGTTTTCTTTTGTCAGTCATTATGTCAGTTTGGATATGTCAGTTTTGGTGTGTCAGTTTTCTTTTGTCAGATATAGCGTGTTGGTTTTGTTTTGTTGGATTTAGTATGTCAAGTTTCATATTGTCAGTTTTCATGTCAGATTCTCTTTTGTCAGATTTTAGACGTGTATGGCCTGAGTCGCCGCTTGCGTCTATAAACCTAATTCTCTCTCTCTCTCTCTTTGTCTGGTTTTGACCATTTTTTTGATAATGTAAGTCTGCATTCCATTCTGCAATGGAATGTACGAATGTAGTGTTTATCAATGGTCAAATGTGTTTGTCTGTGTCAGATTTATGTTGGTCAGATTTAGTATGTCAGTTTCAGTAAGTCAGTTTCAATATGTCAGTTTCAGTATGTCAGTTTCAGTATGTCAGTTTGAGTATGTCAGATTAAAAGACGTGTATGGCCTCAATCGCCGCTTGCGTCTATAAACCCAATTCTATCTATCTATGTGCACACATCATTATGCCATGGGGCATAATCAGGTAAGTCATATTTAATATAGATATTTGGGTGGCAGAGAACTCTGCAACTCTTTTCTATTTATTTGCAAGGCTTTCCTGCATTATTAATATCTTTTCCGTTGCTGGGCAACGGAGACACTAGCGCCTGGGGACAGCTGCCATCTAGTGGTGGTTTCGAGAACCACCGAAGTAAACAAAGTGTATATTCGATCAATAAAATACTCTTTCTTTAATAAAATGGTGCCTTTATTATTTATGGTTACTTTAGAACCGTCACAACCTAATGGCTTCATTTGTTACTGTAAGTTCATTTTATTATTATTAAATGAAATTGTGATTGTTTCTTGAATTAACTTGATGTTTTTCTATTATGGTTTATGGTTTGGTTTAGTGAGGATGTAAGTAAAGATGAACTTCCAACTTATTTTAAGGTAGAATTCTGTTATAAAATCATAACATCAAAAAATTCTAGTAAAAAAATGTTTTACTGGTTTGATAAATTTTAAATATTTATATTATACACTATTATTTAATTTCAGTCTAAAGGTGCAGTAACATCAACTTCAAGTGGCAGAAATTGGATTGACAGTAGTGATGAGGAGCATATTTCTGACCTTGAAGTGGTAAAAAAATTTTTTATAAATTGAAAATAATTAAGTACTATAATATTTTTTTAGTCTTAAGATGTTAACTTAAAGGCATCATGGATTGACATTAGTGACCTTGAAAATAATTACGTACTTACTGTATATTATTTTTTTAGTCTCAAGATGCCCTTTTAAATTTGGTTACACCAGAAAAAACTGATGTAAATGAAGTATTTGATATCAGCAATTCACCAATTAAAAGCCATTCTAAGAAAGATATGCAAAATTATGATAAAACCACAATTCTTCCTTTGCTCTTACACTGCAAAAGAGAGTGTGGTGACAGGATTATCAAGCAATTGCCAACGAATGTTTTTAAGAACAATTGGTACCTACTTAGTTGATATTTCTGAAAATGAGAAAGATGTTTTAGCAGATAATGCTGGAAAGTGGTTGCAAACCGGGACTGAAAAGAAACAGTATAAATTGCTGAATAGAGAAAGTGATAATAATGGCATATTAGTCATTCGCCATCCAAAAGGGGAATATGAGATAATCAGAAGAACATACAAAAATGGATCTGATGCTACATTCAGAAAAACACATGCCTCTTTAAAAATTAAAGGTGAAATGCATGACATTATTTTTTTGAGGTATCATTTTCTTGGAAAAGAAAAAGATGTGCTTGTAAAATCTCATGGAAACTAAAAATGATGAAATTCCATATTACAGGTAAAATAACATGAAATTCAATTGACATTTAGATTATAACTTTATAGGACAGCAGGTAGCACCAAATGTAAATTACAAGTAGGTCATGGAACAGCCAAACGAATCTTATTTAATGTCTCTAAAGAAGTTGGTGGAATAGATGCAGACCCTTCAAAATTACCGAGAAATCGCAATCAAGTTATTTATGAAAAGACAAAATATCAAGCCAAATCAAGCTTAGATCCACTGCTTATAGTCAGCCAACTCATGCAAGGCCGATTAAGTAATTTTGTCCGTGAAGAATCCTTAGGAAACAAATCTTATAGTTTTATTGTACACTGATCAACAGTTGCAGGATATTATCACATTTTGCTGTCATGATAATTTAAATCGAGTGTCAATTTTGGGCTTGGATGTGACTTTTAAACTGGGACATTTTTTTTGCTTGTAACTACTTATTGTAACACTAAATTACTTGTGCATGGGAAAAGTTTTTGTCCACCTATGATAGCTCCAATGATGTTAATGATGACCAAAGAAGAGGACAGTTTTACTTTTGCCAGACTTTAGTGAGAAAACAACCTGCTCTTACTAACTTGTATGCATATGGAACTGATGGCGAACAAGCATTAATAAATGCTTTGGGATTTGTTTTTAAAAACAGCATTCCACTGTTATGTTCAATCCATCAAAGACACAACATTACAGACAAGCCCCGAGAACTTGGAATCCCGCAAGCTGAAACAAGTATTATTTTAAAAGTATAATTGTTTTTTCTTTATAATTAAAATAACTTTAATAGAAAATTGTTAATTTCAGAATATTTTTGAGAAACCTAATGGCTTAATTCACTAAGAATCTGATAAAGATTTTGTTAGCTGCTTAAATGGCTGGGAAGTTCAGTGGAAAGAGATGAGTAATCCAGGACAAATAGACAAGTTTTTGAAATACTTTTATAAACTTTTGAAAAGAATCTGATTTGTTAAATAAGGTGTCAGTAAAAACTATGCAATCTTCTGGTTTAGGAGATAAACCATATACTAACAATATGCCAATCAATAACAATCAATAATACGCTTAAAGTTTGGCAAAACAAAAAGCAAAGTAAAATTGATAAGATTGTGGATGATTTGCATGATTTTGTTCAAGCAAATCAACGTGAAATTGAGAAGGCCGTGTTTAATTTGTCAGATTGCTATGAAATTAATTCCGAATTTTCTCATTTAAAGTGCAGAAAACAGTGTGCTAAACTGTCTGCAGACGAGCATAGGAAATATGTAAAACAATTTAACGAATGTAAAGTTACTGAGCAACATTTTACTGTAAAAAATAGTAAGCCTACAGTTGAAGTGCCAGCATTCCAAAGATATGATGTAACATCAGAATAAATAACAGACAATGATGTCCTTTTATTACAAAACCATTTTACCATAACAGAATTAACGTATTTGAAGAAAAAAACAAACACACTCTTAAGTGAAAATAAAGTAACTAATGGATTCACTGAAGGGGAATATTTGGCTGCCAGTTCTTTAAATATTCGACCAAATGTTATAACTGTGAATAGGAAATTAGGAAAACTCTCTTGCATCTGTGAAAACTTCAAATGCAACAAATTTTGCAGTCACTAGGTGCATTCAATTCCAAATTCATAAACGGTTTATCCTGATTCTCTTGATTCTCGCTAGGCGAAAATGACGTTTTTTACGTCATTTTCCAATAAACAGTTTACACATAACCGCTTCTCCATAAACCACGTTGATGAAGATGGTTTATGCAGCTGAAATCTTGATTTTGGCGGCATTCTTGACAGCCATTTTGGATTCGAGATAGACTGAGGTAAGGATTGATTGACATTATTAGATTTAACTGCTTTTTTATATATTTTTCACAACAATTTTGGTATACTTTAATGTATACCACTATTTTATAGTAGATTACAACTGAAAAGAGAAAACGCACAGCAATCCCGGCATGGGCACGCAAGGACTAGTTCCGATCAAGGAACTTGATCCCAGAATATTTAAATTTGCAACTGCGCATGCGCAGACTGAAACTTAATAACCACGTTTAATACTTAAAACAGATTAAACTGATTCTCTATAATCAGATTTAATTCTGCTTTTACAATCAGTTTGGAATTGAATGCACCTATTGTTTAGCAGTGTCTAAAAAGTTAAAATTACTGACTTTATTTGTGCAGTATTATGTTACAAATGATGCAAGAAATTTAACAAACACTATGAACAAATACTTAGTAAACTCAGGGAAAAAAGGTTGTAGTGGAATAAAAGTATATAAAGACAGTAAAAGTAAAGGAATTTCAGAGGATACTGGTATTGAAGATACAACTACAAGTATTTCTCATCTAACAAGTGGTTTAAAAATGGTTATTAGTAAAAAAAATACACCAACTATTCCAGACAATTTGTTACCTTTTAAACTTGTGGAGACGACCAAAAATGTAAAAATTTGTTTTGGTTGTCGAAAGAGCATTTTTGTACATCCTGAGAGAATTTAATTGTTGTCAAAACTATCATTAGTACGTAAAGAAAAGTTTTATTATCCACGAGATGGAAATTTTAAACTTGGTGAGGGAAATCACTATTACCACATTTTTAAAACATGTGTTAAAAGTAATAATATTTAAATAGAAGGATTATTGACTGGAAATGCTACTTTAAGAAAAAGTATAAAACAACAAATTGCAGATTGTTCTTTTCTTTAAAAAGTATGCAATAATTGAGTGATGTGTGATATTTAAAGAAATAATTTTTAATTTTATTTGTGATTTCTTAAAATTTGTTTGTGGTTTTTTAATTTTTTTATGTTATTTAGAGAAATAATTTTTAAGTTTATTTGTGATTTTTTGTTTTAAACGCAAAAAAAAATAATAAAATTTCTTTTCTCATTCCTGGTATTTTGGGATATACTCCTTGAATTCTAGTGAGCCGTTTTTTTTATGCCTAAATACTGATTTAGAGTTTACATACTGTATTTTTTATTATTATTTTATTATTCTATTTCGGTATTTTATTTGATTTAAACATTATTTATTATTTGATTGGGGGTGTAAAATCCAACTCTCTACCTCCACGTGGTCACCCCTGGATAAGCTGTTGATTCGATTAATCTCAGCCGAACCAGAAGAGAGCTCTGGTTCATTTTTCTTTCGTGCGGTTTTGATTTTGAATCATTTATTTATTTCATTATTTTTGTATAGTAAGACCGCATTCTTTAACGAGTATGGCATTTACTTGTCTGTGTATTGTAAGACCGCATTCCTAATTGAATGTGGCATTTACATTTTTCACTATTTTATCTTAAAAATTCTGTTGGCATTTCGTAAAAAATAAAATTTTAAATAATAATAAAAAAAATTTAAAAAAAAAATTTTGTTATTTTGTGTCACAATTTTCGATGTCGCGTAACATATTGTCGCGATTTCTAATGTCGCGCTGACTTGTTGTCGCGATTATCAATGTCGCGCCAACATATTGTCGCGATTTTCTATGTCCCATTGTCGCTATTAACGGTGTCGCGACTAATGTTTGTCGCAGCAAAAGGAGACAAATGGGGTATTATTTTAAAATTCACAAATATACCATGTCGCGCAAAAAATTGTAACGGATTATACGCGCCCCCCCTATTTTTAATACATAGCCTAATTAAGATTTAAAATTAGTGTAATATTAAAAAATGGACTATTGTCATTACAGTAAAATTTTAAATTTTATTTATGTTTTTATAATTATTACCTCACCCATAATACTCGATTTTTTCTGGAATTTGAAAGAATTCGGTTCATCGGGTTTGTCCGTCGCAAATTAAATCACAAAAGAAAAAACCTTCTAAAGCATGCTAAATAACCAATTAATATCAATAAAATTAGCCACTTCAATCATTTATTCAGTTACTCCATTATGTACAAATATTGTAGCAGTGAATCAGCAGTCGTATATTAACTGCTAGTACCATATAATCATTTGTCAGACATATGCACTGCAAGGATAAAAGTATTATAATATTATATAAAATAAATTTTGCTATAATTAATAATATGCCGTAGTAAACTTCATTTCGTACTGAAGGAATAAATAAAATAAAAATAAAAATTACCAGTTACAGTGTTATAATACAACAAAAAAATTATTTTGATCAATTTTTAAAGAACAAAAAAAATTAAATCTTTATGGATATTAATTCTGCTTTCAACACTTGTTCTTTAAGCGTTTTTATACGAGAATTTCAACTTGTCGCCGATGGGTGTTTAACAAAATATAGAAATTGTGCTATATCACAATACAATTATGAAAATTGTTCACTGATTATTCCAGAATTAGCGACAGACACCTTTCCCTTATACCGTAAAACCCACATTAGCACCCATGAGCTGATTATCGAAAAACTGCCATTTTTGACCTCCAAAAAATCAAGTAAACTAATTTTTAGCTTATATCCACATATGAGTTCTAATGTAGAGTTTTACGGTAATTATAACTTTTTTTATTAGGGATGTACCGAATATTCGGTAGGTATTCGGCCTATTCGGCCGAAAAACAGCCATTCGGTATTCGGCCGAATATTAAAATTCAATATTCGGGCGGCCGAATATATAAAAAAATAAAAATGCAGTTTTGTGTCATTTTTTACGTGTAATAATGCCACAAAACTGCATTTTTAGGCGCAATAATACCACAAAACTGCATTTTTAGAAGCAATAAAGCCACAAAACTGCATTTTTAGGCAATAATGTCACAAAATTGCAATTTTAGGCGTTTAAATTCAAAAATGTAAATAAAACTGCATTTTTAGGTGTAATAATGCCACAAAACTAGGGATGTACCAAATATTCGGTAGACATTCGGTATTCGGCCTATTCGGCCAATTTATTATTCGGTAAAATTTCGGTATTCGGCCATTTCACTATTCGGTGAAAATTCGGTATTCGGTATTCGGTGAATTTGCTATTCGGTACATCCCTATTTTTTATGATTACAAATAATGTAACAGAATAAATCTAATAATAGAGAAAAGGGTAAACTGGCTTTCGCAAATTCTGTACTGAATGATCAATAATAGTAATAAATAAAAGCAAACTGGCTCTTCTCTTCCGATAACATAAGATTCGATGGAGTATGGAAGTGAAATCTTGGCGAAGACTCTCCCGAGCGGATATGATCCGCCCGCCGCTTCATAACCGCGTATTCGGCCTCCTTAAGGAATATCACCGTAGCCTGATAGCGCTTATTTGCCATAATACAAACGGGTTTTGAAAAACGCACAGGAAAAACTGAAGACTGCACATGGAAAGGCTTGTTAGCAAAATTCTCCTCCCGAATAACAACTCCCTCCATGTCGGACAGCCGCAACTGAAAACTCTCCTCAAATTGTCCTTGCGATTGGTCGGCGAAAGCACCGAGACCAAAACCCACTATTATCACATTTCTCTCCACACTGAATATAATCGAACTGCGCTTATGTCTCGAACGGATCAACATGTTGGAATAAACCGCCCAAAACACGCTGTTCTTGACCCGGCGTCTTTTCAGCGCCGATATCCTCGATTCTAGTGGCTCTGGCAGGACTATGTCGTCATGACCTAGTATTTTAGCGTCCAGTGCGTCCTCCTCTTCCTTGAGGAGCACGCAAGTGGTCGCTGGACCCTCCAGAAACTCCTCGCGAGTCATTGTGAGAAAGCGGATACAAAAAAGCGTGTTTCCTAGCACGGCGCGCTTGTTGCCCGGCGTGAGCGACACTTTTTTACGCCGGCATTCGGCAGCGGCCCAATTGAGGGCGGCGTAGAATGTTGTTATTTCCGATTTCACTTGTAAATTGTCCCTAGAAAGTATCATAGTAATGATATCGTGATCCAAATTTTGGAAATAGTCAGATGACAGAACTGATTCGGCACTTTCGTCGATTGTTTTCAAACATTTGAGAAGCAGTCGGGCATTGCTGTCCTCCTCGTCGTATAATTTTATGCACTGATACACTTCGAGAACATTTTTCGCGTCCAGCATCCTCAAGAGGTAATCTGTGCATGCGTTTACTAGAGGAGTGACGATATATTTGTGTGCCGCATACAGAGTCATCAAGGCCGATTTGATGGATGATAGAGGCACCGCGTCTGTGTAGATGTATCTGGATGTAATAATAATTATTATTATTATTAAAAATTAAAAAATTATATATTAAAACATGAAAATATATAGGGCCTATTGTATCAAAAATTTAATATTTTGTAATTGTTCGAATGCATAAATAATAATAATAATAATAATATAGCCAAATAATAAATAATTATTTTTGCTTATTTTTGCATTTTATGTAATTATTCATGCATTTTTGTGACTATTTCATTATATTTATTTGTCTATTCAGCGGTTCGGCCGAATACATAATACTTTCGGACCAAATTTTATGTATTTGGCCGATCACACAAATAAATGTAATAAAATAGTAAAAAAATGTGATGAAATAGTTGTGATGAACTAGTCAAAAATGTAATAAAATAGTCAAAAAATGCAAAAATAATGACATAAAATGAAAAAAGAATTACAAAAAATGTATTTTCTGGATCTTTAATTAATCATTATTCATCATTATTCATCAAATGGCAAGATTTTGCATTTTTTTAACCTCCGTATTTGTATATATTATTATATTGAATTTCAAAACAAAAATATAAATACCGAAGCAAATTCCAATTATTTTTCCATTTTAAAAATTATTTTTGGCACTTTTTGGAATTATTTTTGCATTTTTTGACCATTTCATTACATTTATTTGTCTATTCGGTCGAATACAAAATATTCGGACCAAAAATGTCGGTTTTTAAAAAAATAGAAATACCGAAGCAAATTCTCAAAAGCTGTCGGATCAACATCTGTGACGGGAATTTCGGGATGTTTATTTGCTTCGAGCAGCCCGCTAGTAAACATAACTTCAAACACGGGACTAGATATTGACAATATAAGTTTATGCGCGGGAAAACGCCACGATTTCTCTTCATCCGGACCAACTAGGAACGTAACGTCACTAAATTCTTCATTATCGAACAGTGCTGCGGCTCGTTGTGCCAACTGCACCTTTGAATGAATTCGTTTATTAGCTGCAGTCATCTAAAAAAAACATTAAAACAACTTTGAACACCTTTTTCAAACATGAAATAAAAGCTAGTTGTTCGTACCTTGAATCTCCGCGATAGCGACGTCAAATTTCAAACACATTGCGACGCGGTTGTGGAATATGTGGAAAGTATGCGTCACGGATGACGATGCAGATATTCCTGAAAGTTTACAAGAAAAAGTTATAAAAAGGGAGAAAAAATGTAAGTGGATATGAATTGCATAAACATGTTGCTGTTTGTTGTGAAATATTTGGTGAAATCGGGGTATGATTGAGGTAGTTTTGTTGTTATTTTTGGTTTGGGTATTGAAGGTATTTTTAAGTTATGTATTCCGATTTCAGGATGGTCAGATTTCATGCCCTTGAATTTATGTTGAGTTGTCGAATGTTGATTTTACCTTCTAGGAACATTTAGGCCGGCCATTTTGGATTTAGAAAACGGCGACGTCTGATGAGAAAATATAGTTTTTGTGCTGATAGGTCAGTCTTGACCAAAACGTATACATTCACTTGTCGGCGGCAGTGTTGCTGCTAGATTTGGCGGATTTTTGAGATCCCCAGCGGGGGAAAAAACAAGGCAGCGGACTGCGGAAAATCTAGCTTGGAGATTTTCCAATCGGCGGATTTTTGGCGGATTTTATAAAATTTCGATAATTTTTTCTAAAAAAAGCTAAAAAAAAAAGTGGGCCGTGTGGGGTCTTTCTCATTGGTCAAAAAAATTGACAAAATATTTTTTTTTATAAAATCCTAAAATCCGCCAATTGGAAAATCTCCGTTAAAAAATTCCGATTAAAATTTTTAAATTTTTTTTGGCTTTTTTTCTTTAGCTTTTTCTGGAAAATATTGGCGGAATTTTAGCGGATTTTCACCTTTTAGAGTCAGCGGATTTTAGCAAAATTTAGGATACCAAAGCGGAATCCAGATTTTAGAGTTGGCAACACTGGTTGCACCGATTCAACCTATACTCCATTCACGGAATCTTGAGCTAAAATTTTTTACTTCTGCATTGGATAATTTTTGCTAACTGATCTGTATAACTCTCCAGTTGTCATGGAAACAAAGTTTCATATCGGTCCTTAATTTCCACGACAGGAGGAGAGGAATACGGATTATTAAACAGTAATTATTCCATTCAAAAGTAATAAAATTTAGCTCAAGATTCCGTGAATGAAGTATACCAATGGTACAACTTTTTGCAAGGATCGGCGACTTGTGCAAAAACCTTATAGAATTGGACTTGGAAATTGGAATCCATCCCAAAAGTGACGAGCCAAAGTGTGATGACGTTGTTGCCGAGTCTTCAGAAAGTACAAGTTCTGAACTTTTCGCGTGGAGAGTACTGCACAGACCAAATTGTGTGTGTGATTAGGAGAAACTGTCTTCAATTGCGATGTCTCGACATACACCATTGCCAGAATGTTACTGATTACGGTGTTCAATCATTAATCGAAAAAGGATCGAAGCAAATTAAATATTTGGACATAAGTGGGACCCGTGTGCAAGCACGCATTAGTTTATTTGTGTTAAAAAAATCTGCCCTGTCTTTATTATAACTGGACCAAATAATTTGAAATGTTGAAAAAAGAATTTTTTTTAACCAAAAACAAAAACAAAATCGTGATAATTTATTCCTTCGAGGAAGCGGAATATTCCACGAGGTTGTACCAAATTAAGAGAAGACCTGAACATTATTACGATTTAAGCTCGAGGCAGACAAGTTATCATGTGCCAGAACTTGTCATGATATCTCGTCTTTGTCCTGTGCTGACATTTCTACGTCTATTACATTTAGATAGCGCGCTTTCGAGTTTAAACGAGTAATAGTTTGTTTCTTTCAGAAATTTACTTGTAATGGAATTTGATTGTAATGATTTTAGTGATGGCCATTTGAAAATCGTATTGCAAAACACGCCTTATTTGAACAAATTGTGCTTCTGGGTGGGTGATAATCTAACTGATAATTTGCTTTTGGAGATTGTAATACCACAAGCGCTAGTGTGATTGTCGAAATAAGCTTGTAACAATGAATTTTTTTACTCGGTAGAAATCACGAGTGCATCAAAAATTGCGACCTGAATAAATCACGAGTGCCCGCAGCACGAATGGAGATGCAGAGTGCAGAGTAAAAAAATGAATGGTTGCAGGCTGTTTCGACAATCACTAGCGCGAGTGGTATTCGGGAAGAGAATCTAACGAACAACAACAACAACAACAACAACATCAAATCTATATCTATATTTCTCAAAGGACTTCATGACATTTTGCGAGATTCTATCGGATTTCATGGGATTCTACGAGATTTTGCGAGATTTCACAGAATTCCACAAAATTTCACGAGATTTTACGAGATTCCGCGAGATTTCACGGGATTCCACGAGATTCACGAGATTTTAACAAAATACCTAACCGAATGTAAATCCTGTAGAATCCCGTAAAATTTCGCGAAATCTCGCGAAATCTTGTGAAATCTCGCGAAATCTCGTGAAATCTCGCGGAATCTCGTGAAATCTTGTGGAATCTTGTGAAATCCCGTGAAACATCGCGCCATCGCCATTTTGGGATTGGGGTGAAGTGGCTCGCTCTGCCGGCTAATTGTTTCAGAAGTGGATAAAACATAAATTTATTTTCGGATATTTTGCATGGTGCTCAATAATCAAAACAATAGGCGCGCCGACCAATGAGATTAGACCAAAAATTAGAATTCAACGAATCCGCGCATACGCTCTCGTTTTCACACTTAGATTCTCAATGTAATATTCTGCCAAGCTAAAACCGATAGAGAAAAAATAGAAATATACTTTTTCGTTTCTCACCAGCTGACGCTAGCTGTTCGTAAAGGGAAGTGCTAATGGCGCTTGCTTATCACTTTCATGCTTCTGGCATGTTTTGCACCATGTGACCTAAAAGTCTGACGTGAAAATCGTTGCTGTGTGTGATGTAATCAATTGGCCATATTGTTTGGTAACAAAATAAAGATCGTGGATAAGAAATGTCGATTTAAATACTTAAAATAGATTTTTATTTGAATTTTAGAAATGGGCGATACGGACAGCGATTCGTTTCAGAGCGCCGACGAAGAGGATTCGATCGCGGGGCGAAGAAATGAAACGAAATCGACGAAAAATGAAAAAGAATTCGATAGTTCAGCGACGTTTCAACAAGTTGTGAGGGAAATCGGTATCAAAAGTAATTATTAAAGTAAAAGATAATAAATTCATTTGTTATTTTTTCTGTTTAGGAAACTTAAACATGGCGGAACCCAACTCTGATGCGTTTTCTATGAGTAAATTGACTTAAAAGTGTTTCGTTTCCGATTTAAAAATTTATTTTGTGATAGAAAAATCGATCGGAGATGAAGATGAAGTTCTTAAGGAGTTGGAACGGCCTTGGATAGAAAAAGGAATGAATATTTCGGCTCCTAAGACGGAAATAAGTGAAAAAATCGGCGATGTTTCTGGAGATTCGTGCGATGATCATCCCGATTCTTCATGTCATTGTTTAAAAGATGATGAAAAGAAGATTGGAAAAAAGTTGTCAAAAGTTAGGGAGATTGAAAAAAAGACGTCAAATGTTGTGCAGATTGAAAATAAGACGTCAACTTTTGGATTGTTGGATAATATCTTGGTTAATGTTGAAGATGAGAAATCGTTAAATGTTGCAAATGAAGCGAGTGACGGAGATAATATTAACATTTCCCCGTCTGGAGTGCTCGAAATGACGTCTGTATTGGATAAAGACTCGGATTCGGCGAAATCTGAAAAAGTAATTGTCTTTGGTATTGTAATTGCACGAGTTACTGATAATTTTTTAGTTTTAATCGGAAAATTATCGACGATGATGTTCGAATACAATTTGTTTGATATTCGAAATTATTATTACAAAAATCTGACTTTTTTGTCTCAAAAATGGATTTTCTTATCTATGAAAATGCATTTTTTAGCACGGAAATGCAACTTTTAGCACGGAAACGTAACTTTTGTGCATGAAAAAAAGATTTATATGCATGAAAATGAGAGTTTTGTGCACGAAAATGAGATTTTTGTGCACGAAAATGAGGTTTTTATGCACGAAAACACAATTTTTAAGCTCAAAATGAAATTTTTATGTATTTTATGTATCCGAGGTGCAAAATGAGCATAAAACTTAAAAATTTTTAAACACAAAAACATTTCAAGACACAAAAAAAAGAAATAAATATTTGTTTAGCCCACCAAATAATCATTTGACATTTTATTTACATTTTCAGGCTGGCAGCTGGGGTTGGTCCACCTGGGGCAGCTCAATTCTAAACACCGCAGCAACATCCGGAACAACTTGGGGAACTCAGTTACTGAACACCGCGACGACATCTGGAACCGTTTGGGGTACCCAACTATTGAACACCGCTCAAACGTCCGGAGCCGTTTGGGGTACGCAACTATTGAACACCGCTCAAACGTCCGGCGCCGTTTGGGGAACCCAACTATTGAACACTGCGCAAACATCTGTGTCTACATTAAGGTCTCAAGTTGGTAAGGTTTTATATTTTAGTCGTTTTTGTTCACACTTTTTTATTTTGTTTTTATTTTTTTTAGGTGAAGGTTTGAGTACGGTTTTGCATACGGTTGAAAGTACGTTTGGAGCGCCGTCACCTGAGGAATTAGCCGCGCAGGTGATAAGGGAAAACAAAGACGTTATATCGGAGGAAGAAATACTCGAAGAATTAGCAATAGGCGAAGAATTGTTAAATTTAGATGGAGAATCGACGCATTCGTCGGTTAAGGAGGACATATCAACACTAGGTGGCATTAAATTTTTGTTTTTGAAATTTTAATCGGTTTTGAATTTTGATCGATTTTGATTCAATTCAATTTTTCATCGATGAAAAATTGAATTATAATTGGAGTAATCAATGAAAAATTGAATTAAAAGTGGAGTAATCGATGAAAAATTGAATTAAAATTGGAGTAATCGATGTAAAATTGAATTAAAATTTGAGTAATCGATGAAGAATTGAATTAAAAATTGGAGTAATCGATGAAAAATTGAATTAAAATTGGAGTAATCGTTCGATTAATTCGATTAATTCCATTTTTTATCAATTCAATTTTTATAAATTTTGAATCAGATTTTTATTTATTTTGAATTATTTTTCATTGATTTTAATTCGATTTTGATTGGTTTTGACTTTTGATCGATTTTGATTTCACTATTTATTTATTTTTTTAAATTTTTTTTTTAAACAATAGATAAATCTATAATTCCTGAAGAATTACAATTTATTGGACTTGGATTTATGTCCACGGTTTCGACCGTGACAACAGCTCTCGAGTCGACGGCAAGTGATCCTTTGTTTTGAAAACTTGAATTCCTTTAAAACTTAAATTGCATAGTTACATTTTCTAGGGTAATAAAGTGATTAAAGGCGGTTTGGACACGTTGGAAATCATCGGACAGAAAACCATGGATGTTATTCAAGACGGCGATCCCGGTTTAATGAATAAGCGCGCCGCCATTAAAAAATTGACATTATCCGAAGTAATATTGAAAATTCTAATATCCACCGGTATATTACTAAAAAAATAAAAATAAATTAAATATTTATATCAGGTTTTGCGAGAAGCTAAAAAAAGGGCTGAAACTGCCGACGAAACGCCCGGTTCGGTCAAGGAATCGGTCAGAAAGGTTAATTACACAGTTTGGTTCGATGAATATCACGGTATGCGCCAATTTGAGCCAAAAATCCTCGACATCCTAATTATTTTAGGTTTTAAATTTAGGTTTAGTGTCATTAGAAGCATTGGAATTGGTTTCGAAAAATTGCGAGGCCAAAGTTACATCGATTTTAGCTCATATCGACGATCCGCTAGAGAAAGAAGACATGGAATCGCGATTATCTAGCATTGCCGAGATTTGTGCGACAGAAGATAGTGACGACGATGATTCGGGTAATTTTAGAAAATGCTATTTGTAATAGGTATTTATTTAAGATAAAATTTAATTGTTTGTTTTAGATGACAGTATTGAAGATACAACCGAGGTCGTTCTGGACCGTTTGAAAACTTTGGGAGATACGTTAACATTCAGTCGCTTAGATGAAGTAAAAATTTGAATTTTTTTTTCAAATTCCAGCACAGCTATGAAATTATAAACGTTTATTAAATTCACATCTCTACTGGAATTGGTTAAAAATGAAAAAATCCTTTTAAAATCGTGATAAAACGATTTTATATTTTATTTATTACTAGGTATATAAAAAAGCTGATAAAATGGTGGCCGAATGGCGCGAACAACTAGAAGACATAGTTTTAAACAAGAGCATTACGAATTTTTATGTATTATATTCATTTTTTCTTGAATTTCAAAATTTCAATATTTTTTTATAATTTTAGGACCATTACACTGCTGCGGTTAAACTGTTAGCTGAAATCACTGCAAGAGCCGTTGAGTTATACCATAAAATAGGAGAATTGCTTTTATTGACGCAGAAAATGTCCGCTGCTGAAGTCGCCAGATGTCTCGCAGAGTGCTATTTATTCAGAAATTTTTAATTTATTCAATTATTCATTTTGTTTATTTTATTTTGTAGTTTTACAAGCACCCTGTGCTTGAAAATCAATTATTACGGCGCCAAATTCAGTGAATGTCATCAATATCATCACGAGAATTTCGGTGCGGAGCACAAAGAAACGATTAACGACTTAATTACTAATGTTTTTCTAGAGGTGAATAATAATAATAAAAAAATTATTTTTTTAAATTTTTTTTGTGGTGTTTGGAATTTGGATGTTAAAAATAATTTATTTCAGGTGTCAAACAGCTGTTCGTTTATTCAGGATTCGTTGCGTTTGGTCGTTCCAGTGTTACAACTCAAAATTGCTACCGATATAAGGGAAAGAAGTTGAGTTTTTTTCTTGTTTCTTTTGAAGTGCCTTGAAAAATTATATATTATTTAAATTTAAAACAATTTTGAAACTATTTTCTTACTAATTAAAAATGATGTTTACAATATATATGAAAAGGGTCATTTTTTATTTTCTTGGTTACAGTAATGTTGGAGTAAATTGTGAAATGACGTCATAGTATTAAGGAGTTTTGAAGTTTTTGATAAAAATACAGTAGGTGCGTTCAATTTGATTTAGATAAATTAACTTAGTTGACTTAACTGCTAAGTTGACTTAAACTCATTACATGTGACGTTTTGGACGTCATAGTTATGGCAAATGACTCGCTTAAGGTAATTAATCTCACTTAAGTTGCGTTCAATATTGCTGAACTGAATAAAATTCTTAAGTGTGTAGTTGACTTAAAGTGGCAGGATGTGATGTATTTGACTTAGTCATATTCATCTAAAACCTCCTACTTTAGACGTCTTTACTTAAGTTACCCAATTCGTATCTTAAGTCCAAATTTGCACGTCCCAGGTAACACCAATGTTGCATGCAATGTTCCAAATGATACTTCTTCTAACATTGCTGCACTGTTGCCAACAGTGTAGCAATGTTGCCAACAGTGCAGCAATGTTGGCCAACAGTGCAGCAATGTTAGAAGAAGTATCATTTGGAACATTGCAGCAACATTGCAACGTTGCAGCAACATTTGGTGTTACCTGGGGTGTTAAATGCGCACGTTGCAAATTTGCGCGGTCTCAAATTTGCGCAAAGACACATCATTGAATCTCTTTCAACAGTGTACTACTCAATTTCACAAGTTTATGAAATGTTGAAAAAAGAGAGTCGCACATAATATTTCAATTGCGAGCAGTTTATTTCGTCGATGTGACCCTTCTCTGAAATTAAGTGTACGATTTAACAAATGTACGAAGCAGCGCAATAGCGCAATGATTGCGGAGTGATGGCGATTGCTAATGCTCGTTTGCTTTGCCCTCTAAATATGATTTTGTTCATAATTCACTTTAAGCTCATTTGAAAGCTGCTTTAGAGCATGAAAAAGAGATGTTTTTAGTATTTTCATCTGCACAGACTGCACCTTGTGCTACACCTAAAATAAAACCTTACAATAGGGTGTATTGTTCGTGCAGGAAAAAGCGTACTAAAAATATGGTTGAATGCACAACTTGCAACAAATATTTTCATGTTGCATGTTTAAAGAAGGGCGGACTAAATGTTACGAGAATCAAGAAGGATTCTTGATCCTTCAGTACATTTGCAAGCGGTGTAGTAATTATTCGACTGTCTTTAGTCTTATGTACTTTTCATCAATAAAAATTTAATTTTAAAATCTCATTTTTGTATTTTTTTCTGTGGATATAGCCACTGTGTTATTTCCACACATTGTGTAGAAATAGACGCGTCTATTCCCACATTTCATTTTTATTTTTATTTTTATTTTTATTTTTATTTTTATTTTTATTTTTATTTTTATTTTTATTTTCAAGTGTGGGAATAGACGGTCTTTACAGAGTCGGCTATTTCCACATTTGTGTTGCAGTGGTTATTTCTACACATTGTGTGGAAATAGCCATGGCCTTATTTATAACACCACCAAGTTCAAGACATTGTTTGAAAACTGGATCCGCATCAAGCTACAAACTATTCTACATGTCAGATTTGCATTGGAATACGGATACCCGAATTAAATTAACATGCTGTTGCTATATTTTATGGGGGAGAAAACTTCCAAGCCCAGCCTCCTCGTGGCCTCCCCTGGCTACTCCACTGCAGCACTTTTGTTTTTTTGCTGCAGTGGTGCTAATGGGTCTCTGGTTATCTGTCTTTTCTTTTTTTTCTTTGATAATGTAAGACTGCATTCCATTCTGCAATGGAACGTACGAATGTAGTGTTTATCAATGGTCAGATCTGTTTGTTTTGTCAGATTTATAGCTGTAGACATACAAGTATAACCACATTAATTAAAAAGACAAAATTTGTTGTTTTTTATAACATGGAGTTTTGTTTTGCTCAAATATTCATTTGTCGTCCTATTTTTCAAATTCTTGGAGAAGTTGAATGGCGGTCTAATTTGAATCCTCCCTAATTCAATGAAAACTTTTGGACAGTTACTGGGATAATTTTTTTACCAAAACTCACCATATACCCATCAGTCATCATTTCAAATGTAATTTTTTTTATTATTATTATTTTAAACGAATTTTCTTTAAGACTCAAATGTCCACATCACATCCACAGCTACATCTGAAGAAGTGTCCCAATGCAAAAGTGGCGTCAGTGATGAGTATGGTTAAGGATTTGTATCTGGATTTGAAGTTGAAGTATTTTTTACTGAGCATTTTTAGAGTACATTTCTTGTTATCATATATATTTATTCAAACACAAACACATTAATACAATTTATGAAGTAATTAATGAATACAATATTAAGTATAAATTTGATTAATCATTATTAGAAATATTAGAAATATTAGAAAAATATTAAATATCAAGTTGTGATCATACAGTGTATGTGTTCAATTTACATTTTAGCCTTTTTTTTGTGTGTGAATGGCACGATTGTGGTTAATGAATGGTGAAAAGCTGATTTTTTTTGTCACTACCAATATTTAAAAAAAAAAATAAAATAAAATAATAAAAGTTGTTTTAAAAACACTAATTATTTTAATTAAGCTTCGGTTGAATATTTCCTCGGTGGCTTATCAACTTCATCTGCCTTTTTCTTAGTCATTTCGTGAGATTCCCTGAAATTGAATTTTTTTAAAAAAAAAAAATCATTACAAGTTACACCTGAAAAACATGAATAAATTATCCCTTGAAGATATCTCATGTGTTGATGCACCCCAAAAATCAAATCCGAACACCTTACCCACGCGTAGTATACTGTTGAATCGAATTATCATTCTTTTTGCTAACGATGAAGCAAAACAGACAAGCCGCACCAATTAAAATCGGGATTAAAATTCCGAGTATTATGCCCGACGTTATGCCAGCTTGGCGTGAGGAATATTCATCTTCGGCTATTGGGAAGAAGAAAAAGAAAAAAAAATTTAATTCGTGACACTTACCCCGATTCACCAGTGTAGTAAACTGCGTCATATTTTCTATTATTCAACACGCATGTGATGTAAGTGCCGCCTAAAATAGCAGCGACTACTATGATTGCAATAACTATTCCCGCTGCAATTCCCGCTTTCTGCGCATTAAAATCGTCCTCATCTGAAATAATAATAACCCACCCATTAGAATAGGCGTAGGTGAAGAGGGAAAAGGGCTTTGATACGCTAATTGCCAAAAATTTAAATAAAACATTTTTACCCTTTAAAATCCTACGCCTATCCTCTGCCTAGTAGCTCCGTTGCCCAAATTGGAGCACCAGACAAATGAGCAGATTACTACAGTGTGAATATTTCTCATTTCTAGAGTTAATTTGAAAACGCAGGAGGATCAAAGTCCCTTTCCTCTGTGCAAACTAAATCTGACTAAAAGCTACTTATCGCAAGTGGCAACTTAGGCCATACACGTCTTAAATCTGACAAAATTGAAATGTCTAAATTAAATACATACGTAAACATCTTGTAATTCCATATTCGACCCACGACCATTCTCCGGAGTCGTAACACCAACGGATCGGTTCACCTTCCAACACGTAGCCTTTAGTACACTCAAACTTGACTTCCGTGTTGACTGTGTATTTGTTTGAGCTCTTTCTGCCGTGGCGAGGCGTTTCCAAGGCGCCACACGTTGTAACTGAAAAATGTTGGAATTTTGTTGTTTACATGTTAAGAGAATAGATAAAAAAATTCTCATAGTTACTTATTTTTAAGTCGCTTTTCATTTTTCTGAAACTATCGGCATTGTATTTGGTTACTTGGGCGAATTGTTTGTTTTGGGTGATCAAGTAATCGAAGCGGCATTGGTAGGACTTTGAATCGATTTTATTGCCGCAAACTGCGTCCAGATCGGCCATAGTAAATGTCCTATCAACCAAATTGAAATGAAATATGATTATTATAAACTCTTATCAGGCGTATTGTTAGTTCACATTGGTGTTCACGCAAGATAGCTGTGCAATGCATTGTGGGTTTAAAATCACAGAAGTAAACTAGAAGTTCCTACTTGAAAATTGATTTTAAAGTAGGAAGTAACGTAACTTAAGAAATTACGTAGACCAATATCTGCTTCTTGCATGAAAAACGTGATGGAATGAGAAATTGGGTAAATTTTTGTAAGTTATGTTACGTTACATCAATGTGAACTAACCATATGTTTTTATATACATATTTGATATCCATTGTGGCTCGAGAATATAATTTGGAATAAAAGATTGGTTATTGTAAAACGCAGCTGAACGTCTGTTTTCGTGCGTGAAGAGTGATCGAGAACCCGGAATGTCTCTGTGTCCAGAGTCACTAACCATCCCTTGAGAAAAACAATTGTTAAAATTAATTTTTATTATTAATTGATTAGATTGTGCTTACAGTGAATTCCAAATTCTTTGTGTATTGTTTCGATTGAACTGACTGAAGGAATTGGTGACCTTTGGAGGTGTTCTGGTGTAGAGAAGTCATCTTCTATATCGTTGGACCAGTTTCCCATTAAACCCGATGTTGTATTCTAGAAATTAAGAATTTTTTTTATTTTTTTTATATTTTATTTTGTCAATTGTCTACCATAAATGTTTTAGGCAGGTAAACACGTGCTGCAATATAGCCCTCATTTTCAATGACTTCAACACCTGCTCCTGATTGAAACATTGCAATAATTTGCGACTGGTTGTGGATGTGGCTGGGACAATACACAGTTACACCTAAATTGAAACATAAATTGATGAGGGTTATTGTAGAACAAATACTGAACAATGTATGCCTTTAAAAGATTGTATTTTTTGGGCAGGTCTGTCGAAATATATTCGTTTTCCTTCCACTAATACGTTGAGCCGATATCTCCACCTGGCTTCACTCGGCCTCAACTGAATTTCTACTGGCACGGAAATGTTGTCTTTGGCTGCGATCGATGTCAGAAGTGTAGCTGGTAGTTTTATCTTTCCTAAAATTTGAAATTAGCAAATTAATTTTTATTGATAAAAGAAAAATGTACTTAATACGTACGGTGGGTATCCACGATTTGCTCAAAGCGGGCTTGCACATCCAAGTCATTTGCTTCGTGATGGACTCGGATGAGTGAAAATTCACCTTTACCATTAAATGTGTATTCGAGGTTATCAAAAGTAATAAAATGAGGATCGCCAAAGACAACAGCTGAAATAGTTATTTATATGTAAGTAATATGAAAAATTGCGTGCATTGTGTAATACTTACAGGAATTCGGTGGCTGATAACCGATACAATCTTGCGATGCTCGTCTCCACTTGTACTGATAGCATCCAGCAGACATTGGATCTTGCCACGCACAACACACCATAAATGCGGATTGATCGTGATACCAATGTGACATTCCAGGCACCTAGAAGTAATTAAATTGGGTAATTTTGAGCAATGAGACCAATAGAATTTTTAGTTTAGTATTATATATATATATATACCTTAGTTGAGTCATCATAAGGGTAACTACCAAATGGATGCGATCTGCTGGGTGTTCCTCCTTCCATCATATCAGAATTCATCACTAAATCACCTTCTGTGCCATAGCAGCACTGCTGTCCACCACCATCAGATCTGTAAACAATAAACACTATTAATCAGGAAAATTGAATACTTTCTCATGAAACCAGAAAATGTCTAAACAACACAACATTCAGAAAATATTTTTTAATGTTGATAGAAATGTTGATTCAATATAGTATCAACTTTTTTCAGCATTCAAACATAACAAAATGTTGATTTAACATTAAACGAATGTTGCTTATCAACAACTGATAATTCCACTGTTTTTTTGTTTACTCAAAATGTTGATACAACATCTAATAAATGTTGCTTATCAACAACCCATATTCAACTGTTTGATTGTTGTTTCAGAATATTGATTTAACATCTAACGGATGATGTCTATGAACACAACATTTAAACATTCGATTGACGTTTAAAACTGTTGATTCAACATTGGGTTGTTTCATGGGTTATTTGTACTGTAAACTTACGATGGCTGTCCCGATCGAACACAATGAAGCATTTTTTTACTACCATAGCACTCGGAATTTCCCCATTTGTCGCATCCAAAATCCGGTGCAAAACGACCTTTATCAGCAAGAGCTTGTTCAACGGTGCATGGACAGCGCGGCGGTTGGTAAGCGAAAGTTTTTAAACGTCGGTCATCCAAGTCCCACTGCTCGCAAAACTTTGCTGCCCAGTCGTCACCGTAGTAACGGACCCATTGTTTGTGAAAGTACCAACCTAGAGGAACTGGTTGACTCCACAAAATGCTAAAATCAATGAAAAATACTATATAGCAAAAACTTTTTTGTTTTAATCTGTCTAATTACGGAGTTAGAACAATGTCGTCGTGTTGTTTGTTAGCTGGCTCCAGAGTGGTATTGATCTGTATAAGACCAAATGTAAATTCTCTCAGCCATCCATCATCATTGTTTTGAAAGGGCAACAAGTCGATTTCTTCATATCCGTCATTGGCAATGCCTTGAGCAAGGGTTGTAATGAAGATGAGATCGGGTTTTGTCGCATATTCTCTGTAACCAAATAAGTTAATAGATACTGGATGGTTCTGGTCGTGTGTTAGATTGTCCCAAGACCATCGGATTTTCAAAACTGGTACGTCTAATTCGTTCAATGCTTTCATATTGTCAATTAGGATTTTGTCAGTGGGTATCATTGGATTTTCTAGATTTAGATAGTTATACATTAAAATCGGCAAAGTGAATAAATCAAATAAATACCTATGTAGAATTTATTTGTGAAAATTCTTCCTGCTACATCGGTACTTGCAGATACGTCGATGTACCCAGCGGTAAAGATCCTTGGAGTAACGCACGTGGCCATATTGCGCTCTCGGTATGAGCAAATGACTGGAGTATCGTGAAATTTTATTTTGATTTGTTTATTTTTGTCCGTAAAGCATGGTCCTGTCACATTGACTATGGTCCCTCCTAACATGTGTCCACTCTCTGGTGACATAAAAAGTCTAGGATCTTGGTCTGTAAAACAAGATTGATATTCAATGTTGATCCAACATTTAATGTTGAATAATTAGTCTGCCTGGTTCAAAGTTGCAAGAGCCTTGAAGAATCTCTTCGTCTATTCGAAACATGTGTCTTCCAGGATGACCATTGATGGATCCATATTGGGTTAGATCCAAAATTTTATTCGTTTGGGAATAAGGTTTGTATTCAAATGCTCTTGTTCCATTTCCTGCATTGAATCCCACCTGCACAAAACAAAATTAGTCACAGAATGAACTTTTTGTTGACTGGACATTTGGCCTAATCACTTATCTTGACGCTCCGTAGACCAGACAACATGCCTAGACCAAACATTGGCCTACTTTTCATGGGCTAGCTTTGATGTCCGGTCTACAGGACGTCTATTTAAGAATTATTTTCCTTACAAAGGCTGTTGATCCTCCAATGCCGTCTTCAGTCCCACCAGCAATTGTACTACTGGTCCAACTAAGTCTTTCATAATTAAACATCACGTAGGTTCTAATTTCATCAGTCGTCATTACCATTTGGTAAGTGTTTGTCTGGAATTTTTTTAAAACAGACAGTTTTAAGTTACCGTAAAACCCTCTATTGAAATCCATGGGCTTATATATAAGTGGATATAAGCCCAGAGCTAAAAATTGGCCCGCTTGATTTTTTCGAAAGTCAAAAATGGTGGTTTTTCGATTATAAACCCATGGGTTTTAATGCGAGGTTTTGGTATAAAGAAAATAAGAAGAAAACTTGTTTGCCGTATACAGTTTTCCATTACAGTAATGCCTGAGTCGCAGCTTGCGTCTATAAACCTAATTCTCTCTCTCTCTCTCTCCATTACAAGTAAAAAAAATTATTATTGGTGCACTGCACACATAGACAAAAAAATGTAAAGTTACATCTAGATAGATGTAAAGTGTTTGTCTCGTGGGAGACACTCATTTATACCCAGGTAACACACGAATGTTGCTGGAATGTTCCGAATGTCACCTGAATGTTGGCAATGTTTACGGTATTTTCGCAACATTTCTGCAACGTTGCTAATGTGAAATCAATGTTGACATTTTCCAATGTCGGCATCAAGTTTGATGTCACTGCCGCAGCAGCGTTGTGCCAACATTGGCAATAAACATTGAAACAAACATGAATTTTTGATATGTCACTGTTACTTCAAATGTTGCTTCAATGTAACGTCAAATGTTGCTGCAATGTTGGCAACAAACATTTGATCAACAATCAACTTAGATTTTAGTCAATGTTACTTCAAATGTTGCTGCAATGTTGGCAACAAACATTCAAACAACTTAGATTTTTGTTTGGAAATAACATTGCAATGTTGCTGCATTGCTTCTTTGAATGTTGCATCATTGTTCCGAATGTCACTTCTATGTTGTCAATAAAACAGTGCAGCAATCTTGGAAGAAGTGTCATTTGGAACAATGATGCAACATTGCAAATGTTATTTCCAAACATTGCAACAACGTTGCAATGGCCAACTTATTTATTTGCACACCTTTTATTTAAACATTTTTGAACACCTTAAAGGAGCTCAAAATGCAAATAGTAAATATAGATGTACTGCTTGTACACCCCTATTACATCCTTTTTACTGATCACTTGACCAAATGAAATAGGTGATCAGTGATATAAATAGTGGATATCTGCCTAACTGCACTGTTTCCAGTTATAACTGTGGCAGTTCCAGGAGGTTTAAACTATAATAAAAACTATAGGCGTACTGGAAGTTTTTATGAGGCAAAAGTAAGCGCAAATTCTGTATTGGAGATGAAGTTGAAAAAATAATTATTTACAATTTGACGTTTCTTGCTGCCACCGAATGTGATATTACGCCACGTTACAATCATCACGTGTTTAGGTGTAAAATCTACAGTTCCAATCATGCCATCTTGGATATCCTGTCTTAAAGCCTCTCTGATATCGATTTGGGTTAACAAGTCCTGCGCGTTAGTTCCAATGGCCGTATATAACCTAAATGGACAATATTTCAATTTGAATTAAATTAATCAAAATTCAGAATTTTGTTTTTATTTTAACCTTAAGTAAACGCCTGGTGGTGAGTGCTCCTCTTGGGTCGCATCGTCGCCTTTTCCCGCATAAGCAAACGAGTAAAATGGCGCTATCAGAGCTGGATCGTTTTGTCTGGGCCAATCGTCGATTGGAAATTTGAGTGGAAAGTCCATTGTTGCTGGAGTTCTACTGAATGAGACCAATCCGAAAACCGATATCTAAATTACATAAAAATTTGATAAGAATTTGATTGAATTACTAGTCATTAGCGCGAACAATTCGGTTTTATTTACAGAAGTGTAGTTGAAATTGAATCCGAAGAATGGGAAATAGAAATTGTTGTCGTGATGTAGTTGCGGGTTGTTGAAATCGATTCCATCGAGCCTGTCTTCCTTGTCATAGGGATACATGAGGTTCTCTCTGATCTGCCTCACGATATGATCTCTCGGTGCTGAAATTCAAGCATAAGTTTATTGTTTTTTTACTTTTTACAATTTATTTTATTGCCTTATTGGGTATGTGAAGAAAAAAATGTTGGTGAGTCATAGATATCTGTTTGAATCAGTTATAGGCCTCGAATGATAAGGTTTGTAGGAATTTTTTCGTTTGAGGGAGTGGCAATGAGGAATTTTTATGAGAAAAATGATTATTTTTTTTTAAAATGGAAAAATTATTTTTTTAATAGTAATTTAATATAAACTTTTAATTTGCTAAATTGTACATTATTGATTTTATAATTTTTTAGTATCTTTAGATTTCGTTTTTTCAGATTTTTAATTAAAAAAAGTTTGTTTTTTTTTTTGTTTTTTTTTTTTAAGATGAAACTTAATATCGAAAAGTATAAATTTTTTTTCATAGTGAAAAATTTAAAATTCTAAACGGTTATATAAAAAAAAGTTGTCCGCCATTTATTTGTTTCTTTGCACATTGGACAAATTTTGTTTTATCAGTAATTTAAATTAATTAATCTAATTATTTAAGTAATTAAACTTTTCTTACCTATACATGATATCCAACTTATACAATGTCCTAAAACTAACGACGTCCACAACAGCTTATGGACTCCCATTTTTAGGGGAGAAAAATGTTCTTTCTTTCACTTTTTTTACCTGCTAACAAACTGTTAGAATTAAGCGCACTCCCTTTCTTTATCACAAGTCCAAAGCTCAGGTGACAAACTGATAACAACCTTCAATTTTTTTTTTTTTTTTTTTTGCTGCTTATCTTGATTAAAATCCATTTTTCTACCGAGGGTTGTCATATACAATTATTTTTTTTTTTTTAAAAATGTTTATTTAATATGGTAGGATGGCTGTTTGTCTTCGTGTTATTAACGATAGGAATTTATCATTTTGTGATTATGATTATAATGTATTATTAACAAATATTATGTAGTATGATAATGAAAATGTATCACGTTGAAATCAATTAATTATTAGAGAAAATTTTTTTAACCCAAAATGGAAATAAACACTATGTACAGAAGTATTTCCTCGGAAAGAACGGCATGCCGGATAATGGCAAGTCAGACCAGGCTGCGTCATTTTCTCCGAGGGATTCTGCGTCAGATTTATATTGGTCAGATTTAGTATGTCAGTTTCAGTATGTCAGATTAAAAGACGTGTATGGCCTAAGTCGCCGCTTGCGTCTATAAACTCAATTCTATCTATCTTCTCTGTGGGATTATTACTAATTGACCAGTTTCCTAATTGTCAAAAAATGATCAGACTCGTAATTACCAGCATACCGTTGTTTCCGAGGGAATACGGTAGAAAAAATTAATCTGTCCCCACTGTTCTAAATTAACAATTGTGTATTAAAATTTAAAAGTGACCTTTTCAGCCCACCATAAAAAAGTTATGGGGGTATATGCATTAATATAGAGTTAATTGCTAATCAAGTATTTCTTGAGGCAAAGTGCTATTGAATTTATAAACCTTTGACACTTGTAGCTATACTTTTGTACTGTATTTACTATGTGATGGATTACCATACCAACTTATGGTATCGACACTGACTATCACTACTCTATGACCCCACATCCACCACTAGATGGCAGCAAGAATGGGATAATCCCCGGAAATGACTTAACAGCCACCAAGGAGATTAGAAGAGTTGGAGACGCTAAGGGAAACAGAGGCCAGGTAGTTGGTACTGAGCTAGCAACCAAGCAACACCTGTTCTTGGCCTTTGAAGCCTGATGGTCCGGCTCACCTTTAGGAGCGGATTTAGTGACTGCTGCTAAACACACCAATGATGCAAGATATTTCTACCACGCCGTCCTTGGCTTTAGAGATGAGAATCGCGGGTCTGGCATGATGTGGCCTATTTTTATGGTACAGGTTGGTAAGCACGGAAGTAAGAGATGATGAGAGCGACTCCTAGACGCTCAATAAAGACCATATAAATCTTAAATCATATCAGTTGTCTTCCTTCTTTAAGGGCATCCAACCTCCACTGACTTATCTTCAATGCAGTTGAGGAGTGAAACCCAATTGCAACTATTTAGTTACATTCCTAATAAAATAACCTAATTTGCCTGAATGCATCTTGTGATGATCATGACTCGGGTTGTTTGAACAAATCAGTTGCCAATGTCAATTGACACTGTGATAGTAATCTGGACTATTGGTGATTGTTACCAACGACATCCACGCACCACACTAACATCAAGAAATGCCCCAAAGACGAAAACAAAAATCCAATCCCCAGAGTATGCACACTATCACACATCCCACCCACAAAAACAGAAGCAAAGACCATTACACACATATCACAAACAAATGCCAACTGCAAAAAGCAAAAACCCACACCACCGAGCACAACCTCAAAGGCAAAACCTAACGCAAACAACCTAATCACCAACAACCACACAAATATCAGAAGACAAGCTGAAAGAAACAATTAACACAGAAAACGCAACCGTATCCAACAGGCAGGAAAGGGCCACGTAAAGTGAAGTATGTGGGTTTTGCCGGGATCTGTTTTTACTTGGCAGTTGCGTTGTCGATCTGCCCGCTTTGACGGCCGGTTTACTTGGTGGTCTCGGCAGTTGTGATTTCTTATTTCTACACTTCTTTGTATCCTCACCTTAAAATTTGTTATTGGATTTTCTTTTTTTTTTAAATAACTTGTTCGGAATTTCAAGTTCTTTTATGTCTCAGATAATGGAATAAGAATAAGAAAGCAATTCGTTTTGATTCAGCAAAATTTTTGTTTAAACTAATTAATGGAGAAAAGAAATTTACTGTACTATGCTTAAACTGGTTCACCGATTCATCATTATTTATAACTAAATAGTCATTCTGTAAATAAGGATCTACAATAATTAACTAATGCTTAATTCCCACTTGGCAGAAATTCCGGCAGAAAATTTTCTGCTGCAGAAAATTTTGAGTTACTAAGCATAAAGCGATTAAAATTTTAAATACTGGTACGTGAAATTCAAAAAAAGAAACAACTTAATTGTCATATGTCATTGAAGGTTTTATTTTTCATGTCATTTTGATTTTTGAATGACCAAACCGACAGCAATTTCACCAATTAGGCGTTTTAGGACGTTCTGTAGGTGCAACTACAATATTTTTTGTACAAGCCAGCTGCCATGAAATTAAATTTAGCAACACTTGTTTAAAGTAAACTTAATTGGGAAATGAAGTTCCTGTGCGAGATATACACTGCTGTCACACCACAATTGCTCAATTACTACACTGGAACAAGACTTTGTGTGATTCAAGGTGCGTGTGGTCAATCAGTTACAAAAAGTCGAGTTTTATTGTGATTTGGTTGATTATATAGTTGAGTTACTGAAAGAAATATTTGAAGTAATGGCGTATCCAAGTGAGAGGGGCACTGGGAGGTTCCATCTTGTCCAGATTAGGTTAGTAAGAGGTTGATAAATTCTGGATACGTACTTGATTGGTAGTCTTAGTTGTTAACATGGCGTACAATATTCATCTTTGGCTATTGGGAAACGAAAAAAAACAAATTTTAATTTGTTACACTAATCCCGATTTACCAGTGTTGTAAACTGATCTCTATGTTAATTAGTCAGTTTTAAAGTGAGTCTTTTTCTTTTTGTCAGTTAATGGCATGTATGGCCGTAGTTGCCGCTTACGCCGGTAAACCCCATTCTCTCTCTCTCTCTGTAAACTGATAATGGCTGTAGAAACAGATAGTGACTTTGCAGTGTCACATCTTATCTGTTTCCCTATTTGGTGATAATAAGCATTTGAATAGTCATTCTGTAGTAATAAGCAATTGGCAAAATTTAAATGATTCTTTTACGTCTATACTCTATACTCTAAACACTGCATTTTTATATTCCTTTGCAGAATAGAATGCAGTATTACATTATCAAAGAATTGGTCAAAAAGACAAGGTCAAAAGCCACAGAAGGGAAAGAGAAGTAAAAAAGAGAAGAAAGAAGAAGGAAAGACAGATAACCAGACGACCCATTAGCACCACTGTAGCGGAAAAACAGCGCTGCAGTGGAGTACCCAGGAGAGGCCACGAGGAAGCTGGGGTTGGATGTTTCCTTTGGAACAAACGATACTTCTCTAGTCTAAATAAACAAGTGGATTTCAACTGTTGTCTGTATATTCATGCATGTTCATGCTGCAGTAAACTTAAAGCTTTAATTTCTAAAGTTATGAACTTCAAGCAGTTCAAAGACCTCTATGCAAACTAAATTCATGCAGTATTACAGTATTCATACAGTAAATAGTCTGCAATTCCTTGAAGTAAATCAAACCATGAGTATGGTTTTGTTGTTTATTATGGTTTGCTTTATCAAAAAGAGCTGCAGACTGTGTTTTGACTCAACATGCATCAGCATCCACGTAATGTGTGATTATTGTGCGTAGTTGGCAATGCGCAGTTTAATTTTAGTATCAAGATATCAGACGACGAGTGTACGCTATGCAGAGTATATGAAATTAAAATAACGAATTCATATACTTACGTATACATCTTGGTATTCCAAATTCGGCCCATGACCATTCGCCTGTATTGTAACACCAACGGACTGGGTCACCGACTAACTCGTAATTTATGTCGCATTCAAACTTGACTTCCGTATTGACAGTGCGTTTGTTTGTGCTCTTTCTTCCATGACGAGGTGTTTCCAAGGCACTGCATGTTGTAACTGGGAAATAATAGAATTGGTTTACACACTAAAAGAAAAGATAAAAATTATGTTTCCTATAGTTACTGGTTCTTAAATGGCTTTTCATTTTTCTGAAACTATCGGCATTGTATTTGGTTACTTTGGCAAATTTTTTGTTTTGAGTAATCAAGTAATCGAAACGACATTGATAAGACATTGGATCAATTTTCTCGCCACACACTGCATCCAGATCAGCCAAAGTAAGCCACCTACCAACCAAATATGAAATATGATTATTGGAGATTCTTATAAATCGTATGTTTATGTTTTTACATACATATTTGATGACCACAGTGGAGCATAATTTGGAACAAATGATTGATTATTATAAAATGCAGCTGAACGTCTGTTTTCGTGCGTAAAGAGTGATCGAGAACCTGGGATGTGATCACCAGAGTCAGTGACCATCCCTTGAAAAAAAAAATTTGTAATTACAGTGAACGCTCTCTAGACAGGACGTACTGTAGACGGGCCAGCCGTGTACACAGGACACATATTCCTGGACCCGAATCGTTTCAATCATTTTTAATACTAAATGCGCCCTGTACACGAGCCAGCCCTGCACACGGGACACATATTCCTGGATCCGAATCGTTTCAATCAGTTTTACTACTAAATGCGCCCTGTACAAGGGCCAGCCCTGTATACGAGACATGGGACACTAGATCCCAGTCCCGTGCATTCAATACTCGTCCTCTAAGCTGGCCAAGATCCACTGAAAAAATTAATGAAAAAAGTGAAAAACTAATGATTTTTGTGGGTGACGTTTTGAAGGACACAAGCCAGGTGTCCCGTCTACAGGACATCACCCACAAAAATCATTAGTTTTTCACTTGTTTCATTACATTTTTTTTTTTTAAAAATTTCTGTGGCTTCTGTCACTTGGCTTGGGTCCCGTCTTCAGGACATCACCCACAAGGCCGGACACTCTGTAGACAGGACGCTTTTTTCCGGACCCGACGGTGTCCCGTCTAGAGAGCGTTCACTGTACTTAATTATTGATTGCTTACAGTAAAGCCCAAATTCTTTGTGTATTCTTTCGTTTGAACTGGTTGGAGGAATTGGAGACTTTCCGAAATGTTCTGGTGCAGAGAAATCATCTTCTATATTGTTTGACCAGTTTCCCATTAATCCCGATGTTATATTCTGTAATTTAAGTATTTTTTTAATTTTTAATAATTTATTGATTTTTTTTACTATTGCTTACCATAAATGTTTTCGGCAGATAAACACGTGCTGCAATATATCCCTCATTTTCAATGACTTCAATGCCTGCTCCTGATTGAAACATTGCAATAATTTGCGACTGGTTGTGGATGTGGCTGGGACAATACACAGTTACACCTAAATTGAAACATAAATTGATGAGGGTTAGTGTAGAACAAATACTGAACAATGTGTGCCTTTAAAAGATTGTAATTTTTGAGCAGGTCTGTCAAAGTATATTCGTTTTCCTTCCACTAATACATTGAGCCGATACCTCCACCTGGCTTCTTTCGGCCTCAACTGGATTTCTACTGGCACGGAAATGTTATCTTTAGCTGCGATCGATGTCAGAAGTGTAGCTGGTAGTTTTATCTTTTCTAAAATTTGAAATTAGCAAATTAATTTTTATTACTAAAAAAAAAGTGCCCAATACGTACGTCCTTCATCTACGATTTGTTCAAACCGGGCTTGCACATTTAGGTCGTTTCCTTTGTTATGAACGCGAATAAGTGAAAATTCACCTTGACCGTTAAATGTGTATTCGAGATTATCAAAAGTGATGAAATGAGGATCGCCAAATACAACAGCTGGAATGAAATATGATTTTATGAACTATATCATGTATACGTATTATAGAATATTTACAAAATTAAAAAAACATCCATTTTATACGCGTCATTACTTTAAATCTAAAAAAATAAAAACTAAAATTTTTCAATTTTCACCACTTATTATACAGACACGTCACACGTCAGTCATTTCTCCCCAATTTTTTCACAGTGCTTTCGACCATCGAAGATCTCCAATGAACAGTCAAACAGAGACTGATGGCTGGAATCAAACACACAACCAAATACACTGTAAAAAGGAAAAACGTCCACAGTACACAGTACTGTACACAAAACGTTTTTACTGCTTCATCCATTATAATTGGTCAATTAGAAAACCTAAGATAATCCAACAAAATTAAAAAGCACTAAAGATGAAATAAAATGGGAACTCCTAAACTAACCTATCATGTAATTCTGCATATTCATCAAAGCCACTGAGTGCATCAAGCACTACAGACTTCACAATTAAGCTCAGTTTCAGCTGTTTAAATAAAATTTATTTTATAAATAAAATTTTATTTTATTTATACAGCTGACATTGAGCTGTGAATAAATTGGGGGAAAATGATGTGTCAGTATAATAAGTGGTGAAAATTGAAGAAATTTAATTTTATTTTTTTAGAATATTTACAGGAATTTGGTGGTTGATAACCGATACAATCATGCGATGCTCGGCGCCATTTGTACTGGTAGCATCCAGCACTCATTTCCGATTGCCACGCACAACACACCATAAACGCAGATTGATCGTGATACCAATGGGACATTCCAGGCACCTAAATATATTTAAAATCGTTTAATTTTAACTATGAAAAAATAGAATATATAGAATATTTAGAATACCTTAGTTGAGTCATCATAGGGATAACTACCGAATGGATGCGATCTGCTTGGTGTTCCTCCTTCCATCATATCAGAATTCATCACTAAATCACCTTCTGTGTCATAGCAGCACTGCTGTCCACCACCATCAGATCTGTAAACAATAAACACTATTTAATCAGGGGAACTTAATACTTTATTTCTACTGTCAACTTACGATGGCTGTCCCGATCGAACACAATGAAGCATTTTTTTACTACCATAGCACTCGGCATTTCCCCATTTGTCGCATCCAAAATCCGGTGCAAAACGACCTTTATCAGCAAGAGCTTGTTCAATGGTGCATGGACAATGTGGCAATTGGTAAGCGAAAGCTTTCAAACTTCGTTCATCCAAGTCCCACTGCTTGCAAAATTTCACTGCCCAGTCGTCACCATAGTAACGGATCCATTGTTTGTGGAAGTACCACCCTAGAGGAATTGGTTGACTCCACAGCATGCTAAAATAATAAAAAAACATCGTGTACAATCTAATCTTGTTATAATCTTTGTTATAACATAAAACCGTTTGTAACAAACTGTATAAATCTTCTTTACATGTTATAAACTGATTGCCTATTGCAAAAACTCTGTTATAACAAACTGTTTTTTATAATGAAGTTCGACCGTATATCAAAACGTAGTTCGGTATTATTCAATCAAATATAATTACGGAGTTAGCACAATGTCACTGTGCTGTTTATTAGCTGGCTCCAGAGTGGTATTGATCTGTATAAGACCAAATTTGAATTCCCGCAACCATCCATCGTCGTTGTTTTGAAAGGGCAACAAGTCGATTTCTTCATATCCGTCATTGGCAATGCCTTGAGCAAGGGTTGTAATGAAGATGAGATCGGGTTTTGTCGCATATTCTCTGTAACCAAATAAGTTAATCGATGCTGGATGGTTCTGGTCGTGTGTTAGATTGTCCCAAGACCATCGGATTTTCAAAACTGGTACGTCTAATTCGTTCAATGCTTTCATATTGTCAATTAGGATTTTGTCAGTGGGTATCATTGGATTTACTAGATTTAGATAGTTATACATTAAAATCGGCAAAGTGAATAAATCAAATAAATACCTATGTAGAATTTATTTGTGAAAATTCTTCCTGCTACATCGGTACTTGCAGATACGTCGATGTACCCAGCGGTAAAGATCCTTGGAGTAACGCACGTGGCCATATTGCGCTCTCGGTATGAGCAAATGACTGGAGTATCGTGAAATTTTATTTTGATTTGTTTATTTTTGTCCGTAAAGCATGGTCCTGTCACATTGACTATGGTCCCTCCTAACATGTGTCCACTCTCTGGTGACATAAAAAGTCTAGGATCTTGGTCTGTAAAACAAGATTGATATTCAATGTTGATCCAACATTTAATGTTTGAATAATTAGTCTGCCTGGTTCAAAGTTGCAAGAGCCTTGAAGATCTCTTCGTCTATTCGAAACATGTGTCTTCCAGGATGACCATTGATGGATCCATATTGGGTTAGATCCAAAATTTTATTCGTTTGGGAATAAGGTTTGTATTCAAATGCTCTTGTTCCATTTCCTGCATTGAATCCCACCTGACACAAAACAAAATTAGTCACAGAATGAACTTTTGTTGACTGGACATTTGGCCTAATCACTTATCTTGACGCTCCGTAGACCAGACAACATGCCTAGACCAAACATTGGCCTACTAAACTTGGGCTAGCTTTGCTGTCCGGTCTACAGGACGTCTGTTTAAGAATTATTTTCCTTACAAAGGCTGTTGATCCTCCAATGCCGTCTTCAGTCCCACCAGCAATTGTACTACTGGTCCAACTAAGTCTTTCATAATTAAACATCACGTAGGTTCTAATTTCATCAGTCGTCATTACCATTTGGTAAGTGTTTGTCTGGAATTTAAAAAATGGCCAGTTTTATGTTCTAAGGCAATTACCGTATTCCCTCGGAAACAACGGCATGCTGGAAATTACGAGTCAAGTAGACAACTGGTCAATTAATAATCAAGTGGGAAAAATGCCGGAAAATTCTAATTATCCGGCACCCTGGTCTGACAAGCTGTTATCCGGCATGCCGATCTATCCGAGGGAATACGATATAGGTTAAAAGAAAAGTGAAGAAAACCTGTTTGCGGCATACACTTTCCCATTACAGTAAAAAACCGCAAATTCTGTATTGTAAAGTTGAAAAATATTTAATTACAATTTGACGTTTCTGGCTGCCACCAAATGTGATATTTCGCCACGTTACAATCATCATGTGTTTAGGTGTAAAATCTACAGTTCCAATCATGCCATCTTGGATATCCTGTCTTAAAGCCTCTCCGATATCGATTTGGGTTGACAAGTCCTGCCCGTAAGTTCCAATGGCAGTATATGACCTACATGGACAATATTTCAATTTGAATTAAATTAATCAAAATTCAGAATTTTGTTTTTATTTTAACCTTAAGTAAACGCCTGGTGGTGAGTGCTCCTCTTGTGTCGCATCGTCGCCTTTTCCCGCATCAGCAAACGAGTAAAATGGCGCTATCAGAGCTGGATCGTTTTGTCTGGGCCAATCGTCGACTGGAAATTTGAGTGGAAAGTCCATTGACGCTGGAGTTCTACCGAATGAGATCAATCCGAAAATCGATATCTAAATTACATAAAAATTTGATAAGAATTTGATTGAATTCTTAGTTAGCGCGAGCAATTTGGTTTTATTTACAGTAGTGTAGTTGTAATTGAATCCGAAGAATGGGAAATAGAAATGGTTGTCGCGATGTAGTTGCGGGTTGTTGAAATCCATTCTATCGAGCCAGTCTTCCTTGTCATAGGGATACATGAGGTGCTCTCTGATCTGCCTCACGACATGTTCTCTCGGTGCTGAAAATATTGTTTTTGGTTTTTACAATTCAATAAAATAAAATTTCAATAAAATTTCAATGGTTTCATTTATAAAAAAAAAAAAAAAAGGTTATAGCTGTCATTTTTTTATCATTTCTTTTAGCCTAGGGAATTTTTTGTTTTTACATATTTTCAAATTTTCTTACGTTGACATGAAATCCAACTTATGCAATGTCCTAAAACTAACAACGTCCACAACAACATTTTTTTAGGGTAGAAAAATCTTCTCTTTCTCACTTATTCACCTGCAAACAAACTGTTAAAATTTAGTGCACTCCCTTTGTTTATCACAAGTCCAAAGCTCATGTGACAAACAAATAACAACCATCTAAATTTTTTTTTTTTTTTTTTTTTTTTTTTGCTTTTTATCTCAATTGAAATCCATCTTCTTTTTTTTTCAATATTTAGATAGCTGTTTGTCTTTGTGTTGTTAATGATAGCACATAGCAGTTATCATTTGAAATTCATCATTTTGTGATTATAATTTAATATTAGCAAATAGCATTCAAATGATACCAAGTGTATCATGGTGAAATTGAGCGGTGGTCCCTGATGGGCCATTAGAAAGGAAAACAATTTTATACAACCGATGTCTATTTTTTTTTAATTTAGTCACATAATTTTAAAGTCCTCTAGCAAAGTACACACTAAACATGTATACATAGATGTAAAAAAAAATCATCCGTGCCAGTGCCAAAATATAAACAATTATTATTTGCTGTATTATTAACCCTCATAGCCCCATCCTATACCACAATTGTGACCAGCTGCAGTTGTGAATACAAATTTTTTTTAAATTTTTTTTAAAAAATCTGAAATTTGCAGTAGTATATTTTCTGAATTAATTTCATTGCAATCAGGCATAAAATGAAAAAGTTATTGTAAAAAGAATAAACGGTCCCCTTAAATTCCCAGCTTAAGTTTTTGGTTGTTTTCACTGCAAATTTTACTCTAGTGACAGCGCTTTTAGAATATTGCGCCCCCTATATATAAACTAAATAACCATACACAGCATTAACCCTTCATCTTTGAAACACATGGTCAACTAAGTTAGTGTGAATTAAGTTGATGTAGACAATTATTATTATAAATAAATGATTAAAAACACCTTGCATGCTGTTTAAAACAACATTTTGACCGCATGTCTTGATTATTACAATTGGTGACACCTAGTGTTGGTTGGAGAAACCACGATAACAGCGCTAAAGCGCTTCAAAGTAGAGACTACAAATGGTCACAATTGTGACCATTAATTGGGCTCTACGTTGTTCCAAAATTTCAGGGCTTTGAGGGTTAAACGGTTTATGACATCAGATTTTTTATTGGTCCATTGGATCCAGCATGTTTTAAAACCCTTAAATGATTTTTCTGGCATTTTATGAAAATTATTTTCGGGTTTTAAATGACCATAAAAGGGCATAAACGAACAGAAACGAACAGAGACGAACAAAAAACGACCATAAATATGACCATAAATATGACCATATATTTGTATTTCTCGCAATGTTTTGGAAACGGAGTTTAGTAGGTAACTTGTATCAAAATTGGAGAGGTGCCCCTAAACTACACTTTAGCTAAACAAAGCGAATGATGAAGTTGTGAAAACGAGCAGACAACAATTTGAGATTAAAAGCGAGACCAAATTGAGATATCCCATTCATTTAACATAGGGAATACCAACTGTTATGTCAGAAACAGCACAGTGCCAGCAGTGGCAAACACTTTGTCTCTCACCAAGCTCAAATAAGCTGGTTTGGGATAGAAAATGATTTTTTTAAACGTGTTCTGGAAACTTTAAAAAAATAAATATAAAAATCATTTCGGCCATTTTAAGCGATGGCAAACATTATTCATTCAGTCATAACATGCTAATGCGACCGTTTCGAGAATTTAAAAAATTCAATGCGGTCGCCATAAAGACATATAAAAGTGAAGTTTTCCAACTCCTGAATTGGAGTAATTGCTACCATAATCATGTGTAAATACTGAAATATTTGAAAAATGGGCACAATTAATGCTTAAAGGGTTTAGGACATCACAGTTTTTATTGTTCCATTGGTCAAGCATCATTTAAAACCCCTAAGGCCTAAATGTCTAAATTTACTTACAACATCAACAAAATGAGCATCGCGAGAGATAAGCGGGACCGATTCACGAGATTTGTTTCGTCACAGCAGGTATCCAAAATCAAAATGGCTGACAACCTTATAAAGAAATAGCTGTGTTCTTTTCTACGAGAGTCTTTCTGTATTTGGTGATGTCACTACAAAGTAGCGCTACATGGTGCAAAAAGTAATACTAGGACTGTGAACTTAAAGGGCTCCTCTTTTCTACATTGTGACTGTTTTATTTTTCATAATGGATGATTTTGACTTTTAACATCAAATCAAAACTAATTTTTATTTTGTTTCCTTACCTTGAAATTCGTCTATGGAGTTTTTTTTTTTATAACTTGTTGAGAATGTCACATACGAGTGTCGTCAAAAATCTAATATTTCTGTCATAAAATCGGCGAAAATTGAATTTGGGTAAATAACAATGGTGCCCCTACTACTACGAGAGACCCTAGTGATGAAATAGAAAAGCAATTAGTTTTGATTATTTACTATGAAAATTTTATTTATTAAAACGAATTAACTGTGTAAAATTAATTCGTATATTAAAATAATAATAATATTTACACAAGATCTGAAATTGACTTTTTATAAAACTTTATTACTCAATAACGAATATGAATTATAGAAATTTCATAACGGTCGCCATTTTTCGTTGTCGGTAAATATTCTCGTTTCTTTTATTAACCCCAAATTTATGTTGCTTCTAATTACCTTTTAAGTTAGTTACGAGTTACGATATATATTCGTAAATTATTGCTTCGTCCAGTCAGAAAAAAACATTGGGACAACGTTATCGGAACGTAATGATGGCGGAGTTGACTGGACCCATAACCAGAAATATAAAGACACGAAGACCTCCAGTTTATCAAACATCCGTAAGACAAACCCCGAAGCAATCGACTAAGAAAATGTCAAATACATCGACCGAAGAAGAAAATATTAATTCACTAATCGCGTCGTGGGATTCCGTAAGTATAAATAACGACGAATTCACGCACGAAAAACTCGTTAATTTATTCAATTTGACGATAAATTTCATTTTCCAGACAAAATGGCAAAATATCGAACCACAACTACGAAATCGATTGACAACAGCTCTGCGGGAATGTTTAAAATCGTCAAAACTGCCGCTTTCAGCACTGATCGACCTCTCCGCCGCCGATTCGTGCAAAAATTCAACGTTGGCCGACATTTTAAACAACCCAACCGACTGCAATTTGACCGAATACTGCACGAACACGAGTTGCGACATTCTGTGGGTTCAACTATATTGTCTAGCGCAAGCCGGGTGTCGCGAATTCGCCTTGAAATTGTGCATCGGTTGTGAAAAACGCACCGAAATGGGAAACGATGATCGAATACGAGATATGCATTGCACACTTCTCTTTCAAATGGATTTATTCGACAAATTAACGATAGAAATGCGTAAAAACTACACGTGCGAACAAGGAATCGAATTCGCGAATCGACTTCTCGCTTCGCCCGAAGACGGCGCCGTGTTATTCGCTTCGTGCGTCATCTCTACCTTTCTCGCCGTTGATTTATTATCGCAAAATGATCGTTTACGCGTTAAAAAACTAATGGAAATGTGGATAAATGTTGATTATCAACTCGACCGGAAGTCGCTGAACTTGAAGGAGAAAGTGACGATGCTCAGCCGTACGTTTACATCGAGCGAGCATTATTATTTGCTCGTGGAAGTATTGTTTCGAAAGTTTGGCAAGAAGTTTTTGCATTTCTACATCGAGTTGTATCTGAAAGCGATGACTATCGATTTAAATAGCTTGGAAACTGTTCGCTCGAAAGGTGGCGCTGATGTCGGGGAATTGGAAGTTCATTTTGCCGACGTTTTGTCGACTCTGGCGATTATCGTCGGAGTGTGGTCGATGTTGGCCCGCGAATGTTATTTGTCGGCGTTTTCGGTCGATCCTACTAGAGAGCGTTTGAATCATCTTGGGGATTTTAAGGAGAGTTGTGGAACGTGTCATTGTATCATTAAAGGAGCGTGCGGTCAAAAGGGGGCGAAGAGTCGAGTTGTTTGTGATTTGGTTGATGAGTTACCGCAGGTTATATTGGAAGATTTGACTATTGTTTTGAGTTATCAAAGGAACAAAGCACTCAGTTGGGAGATTGAGTGGCCGGTATTTAAAAAACGTTGTGCGGAGCATTTTGAGAGGAAGAAAGCGAAAAATCGAAGTTGCAGAAGTAAAAAATTGAAAAGGGAAAATTAAAAGCAGAAAATATGTTTTGTTATTTATTTTTTTTAGTTTGAAATTTGTTGTTTATCAAATAATTCTGATATTTATCACATGCTGACATCTGGTGGCTATGGTTAAAACTGTAGTGCATGGTGAAATGGTGTGAAAACACGCGATTTATGAGAAAACGTGGAAAAAAAAAATTGTATTAAATGGGATTTTGAATCTGAATTAATAAATTTTTTGTTTTGTTTTATGTAAATTTTTACTGTTTTTTTTTTTTTTCTTTTATTATTTTTTTTTAATTTAAATAAAACTAGATTTCTAATTTTTTATTATTCGAACAATCGGTATACAGAAAAATTCTTAACGTTTTTTTTTTTTTAAGTTCTCAAATTGTTTTTATTAAATTACACTTTTAACATAATGTATATATCTACAATAATAAACTGGAAAAAATGGAAAGAAATGGAAATTGATGTTTGCGACATGAAGTATCATTAATAAAACTTTATTGCAGTGTCTGAGAATGACAGTCAACTAATTACGACACTAGGAGATTGCTCGCACTAGTCTAGAGGAGCAAATCTTTCTGGACAAGTAATACCAACATGACATGAAAATTTCAATTTAAAAAAAAAATTAATTTTTTTTTTTTTT
>JH432059.1:66759-86131 GCA_000239455.1 Strigamia maritima
TTTCGACCTTTTACTTGTTTTCAAAGATGATGATACTGTATAAGCAAATGCACAAAGTGAATGGGAAAAAAATGTGTTTACATATTTTTCGTTTTTCAATACAGTTTTCGGGGAAAATGGGGGTTTTTGCGATGCATATTTATGTCGTTTTAGAGTACAAAAGTATCTATTTTGTATTTAAATTTTAAATTATAATTTCTATATATGAAGAAAAAAAAAATATGTATATATCAAAAATTTCTTTAGGACACGTGATATAATATATTTCTTTATTTTGATTTTGAATAAGTTGAATGGTATAAATGAAGTTTTCATTTATACTAGTTATATATATATATACAGAACGATGATGAAGTTCATTAAAAGTCATGTCAATATGCAATGATTAATTAATTATTCAAAGTATGGTAATATTCAGGTAATTTTTTTAAGCATTTTTTTAGTTTTATTAAAATTTTTTGGTTTTACATGCATGATTTTTTGGATTTAATGTAAATATGTTGTAAACATGTTGTACACATGTTGTAACATGTTGTAAACAGACACTGTGCATGTTTACAATTAAGTGTTTAACATGTTATTTAGGTGATTTTTTAAGAATTTTTTTTAGTTTTATTAAAATTTTTGGTTTGTTTTATATGCTTGATTTTTTTGGATTTAATGTAAATATGTTGTAAACATGCTGTACACATGTTGTAACATGTTGTAAACAGACACTGTGGAAGTTTACAACGTGTTTAGTAACATTTTGGGTTTTGGATTTTTATGGTTTAGAATAAATATTTTGAATAAATATAATATGTAAATATGTTGTAAACATGTTTTTGCAAGTTTACAACACATATCATTTTTATGCATATATATATTGTATATATCGACAAATATTCATGCAATTTGTAAATCCATTTTTTATGATTTCTCAAAATTGATGTATGTAAATTAGAAAAATCTGAAATTTCTATATACTATATATTGTAAAAAATTTTATACACGTGATGTCGCGTACTGCGTACAATTCTACAAAAAAAAAAAAAAAAAAAAAAAAAAAAAAAAATTAAGAATTTGTTGCCAAATATCGCAACAAGAAATTCATATATTAAATGTTTTTAAAACAAATTAAAAACTCGCAATAAAATACACGAAAAAAAATTTAAATAAAAATTCTATACGCATCAATCGTGTGACATTCATGCATCTGTTTGTCCATATAATAATTTTATTGTTAACCAAAAATTTTCCATATATTTCCACTTTTTTTTTTTTTCAAATTTCCAAATTTCCAAATTACCCTCTGAAACCAAAACCATAACCAACTTGCTAAAATCCCACTTTCACAATATCTCCCCTCTCACTCTCTTTTGAATGGAACTATATCCACTATATATATGCACCATATACACAAGAATACCTTAAAAATAAATTTTATTTTAAAATTCACCATTTTATGCTCACAACTGACCTCCCCCGGGGAGAGTGAGCCATTATCGTAAATAAGTCAGTGTGTTATTTCAATTGGCCAACTCATAAACTACCTCCGCAATGATGAGGAGTGAGGGCGACATCATTGTACGAATTGGTCATTTTTTTTTTTTCCCCTTCTTTTCTCCCCCCTCTTGACCACTCCCTTTTCGCCCATTTTCCATTTTTTCCCAATAAATCTTTTATTATATCGTCCTGAGAAAGTGAATCGACACCTGTGGTCAACGGCAGGTGGAGCGGGTCGTTAATTGGGGTCAAGGGGGCCCGCGACACAAAGACTACCCCGTTATGCGACGCCAGCACGCGCTAACCGCGTGTCCATCCACAGCAGCTGCGTCATTAGTGACCATTCACCCTTTTCGAGTCCCAGAAAGGGTTTCTCTTTTACATTTGCCAGACGGGTGGTTAACGAGGTCTCTTTGACTCCTTTGTGTCCACTTTTCGCTGTTCGCGACCCCTTTTGTCCACTCAAAATCGACAAAGAAAAAGTTTTTCCTGATAAACTCAAAAACGACCAATCGAGACGCGGCGTAGTGCGGAGCAGCCAATTGCGCAGTTTTGGAACGCCCACTTCGAACAACGGACCGTCAATTTAAACCAATCACGTGTTAGGGGGTCCTCGAATTGGCCGTCGAGAAAAAAAAATGAAAATAAAAAAAAAAAAAAAAAAAAAAAAAAAAAAGTTAAGTGAGATGAAGCCAATTAAGACGAATCGATGACAGCGCCAAAGTTGCGCTAATTGATCACGTGCGCAACACCAACAGCTGACGCCGGGTCGCTAAGCAACGACGTCATCGAGCGAAGTAGAGACCCCTTAATATCGGACGTGTACACCCAATTAACGTTGGCCAACCCTTTTAACACATTTGTGTGTATAAAATGAGATTAATCAGTGATCTTGTTGATGACCTGTAAAAATGGGGGATGAGGACGGTTCGGCGGTCGCCATCGGTTGCCATGGCAACAAAAACCTTCCCTTTAGCCACTATAAATGTCCAAACAAAACAAACATCTCGAAAATGCAATTAGTTCGTCAGGTGCGACGTCAAACTTTGTTTCTTCATCACCGGTGGGCATAAAAGGATTATATAAGATGGAGTTTGGGTGTCGTCATGGCAACGCAGCATCTCACCACCAGTCTCGAGGTTTATATATATATATATTAGAGAAGATGGCAATTTGCGCCGGCCGGCAGCGTTCATCGATTAGTACATCGAACGTATGGCAAAAGTTATTGCACTAAATCGATGGTCACCACCAGGGAGCGAAAGGGGTGAGGTCCGAGATGGACACTCGTGGCCGAGGAGTAATGAAAGAGGGAGGATAGGGAAAATATCTCAAAGTATATACTTGATGAGTCATTTGTTGGAGTCACTCGAGTTTCTGGTTGCCACGGTAACACTAACCAGGCGAGGCAAGAAAGGGGTAGTAATTATATTTGCCTTTGTGCTGTCTCACTAAACTTTGGCTCTGCGAATGCGACGAGATGGCGAGCGAAGCGGATGGCACTATCGAAATGAGGTCATCCCAGGCCAATTAATTACACGAGAGTCTAACCCTAATTTAACGTTAATCCGTACGAGGAAAGGTGGATTAGCGCCCACGAGCTAAGGGCCAGAAGAGCTTCAGTCAGACGTATTCCCAAGATCAATCGATTTGTTCGATGTTCAACCCTTTTGACTCGAGTTTGTACGGTATATATAAAAGTATTATTCACCCCAGATGCTTTAAAGAAATTGAAAAATTCAAGATTTCTTAAAAACTATCTGGCTTATAAAAAATTTGTTTCAGGAGGATTTAAAGGGAAGGAAGACCTAGCATTTCGTAAAAATATTTTTAGAGATTGAAAAAATTAAAAACCACCAAAATCAGGTTTTTGCAATTTTGACAATATCTCGAGAACTGTTGAAGATAAAATTAAAAATTAAACTTATCTAGGATGTTCAATTTCTCGGGCAACTTTTCTAAATTCGATGTATGGGTCTGCGAAGCCCTCAAAAAAAGTCATAATGGAGCTACGAAATGGTTGTCAACGATTAAAATTTTCAAAAAATCACTGTGGCCAGAATTCTTGATGAATTAAGTCGTACATCCTGGATGTGTTAGAGGTATGTACGCAGTTAAACTTCCTAGAGTATCATTGGATTTGGAATAAAATTCTGGTCACAATGATTTTTTGAAAATTGTGATTGTTGACAACAATTACGTAGCTCCATTATGACTTTTTTTGAGGGCTTCGCAGACCCATACATCGAATTTAGAAAAGTTGCCCGAGAAATTCAACATCCTAGATGAGTTTAATTTTTAATTTTATCTTCAACGGTTCTCGAGATATTGTCAAAATTGCAGAAACCTGATTTTGGTGGTTTTTAATTTTTTTCTCAGGAACTACTTGAGCAATGTTTAAAAATTTTTTACGAAATGGTAGGTCTTCCTTCCCTTTAAATCCTCCTGAAACAAATTTTTTATAAGCTAAATAGTTTTTAAGAAATCTTGAATTTTTGAATTTGTTTAAAGTATCTGGGATGAATAATAAACAGAAAAGTAAAAGCTGCCCCTGAGCTTTGCTGCTTATCACGCAACGTTTTGCTGGCATTGACAGTTGATTAATTCTTCATAAGATTTATGGATTAGAATTAAAAAATATTTTTATGTAAATTTATGGTAATTCTTTGAATTTCTGGATGTAATCTCTTGAAAAATGTTTTTATTTTATGGTAAAGAGATTTTTATTTAATGTTTTTGTGGAAAGGTAAATTAAGGTAAATTAAGGTAAATTAAACATTTTATTTGACTTAATGACTTTGTAATTGAGCATGCCGTCACCAGTTGCCGCTGTGATCAATGTACTTTGACTTTATTGCATTTTCTTTTGTGATCCAAATTCCATCTACTTGTAGTCTCCGATGACATTGATGGAACAAAGAGAGAACAAATTGAGATTGATTGTGTCAACATGAGTTGATTGCAAAAATAATAAATGTAGAATTATTTATTTTGAATGTAAGTAACAAGTATATGAAAATATGAAATAATAAATTCTCAGTTAAAAATTAAAAAATTAAAAAATTAAATGTTTTAGTCGAAATAAGCCTTAAGATTACAATTAATTGACTTCGAGTGATAAAAATCAAATCTGTACGCAACTGGATTCAAGCAATAATCTTGGATTTGTTCACGGTCGTTTTATATTTTATATTTTATATTTTATGTTTTATTTCTCAGTATTTAGAGATACGTAACTGAATGATGTGATGTAAGTGAATAAGTTTTTGTCATCTGAAGTGTTTTTTTTCTGATGTTAGCTTTAACTATTTGCTGCTTCTTGACACTGACGATATGTATAGAATAGAGCCCAGATATAAAATGAGATACCCGAGCTTATTTTTCTGCAGCATAAATGCATATGTTTTTATTTTTTTGCCTGAAAAATTTCCGCCGGAAACTTACCTTTAATTTTATCAAATTTTGTCATGGAATTATCATCCAATTTGACGCTTTTTGTAAATGACAAATTTGGATAACTTTTGAGAATTCTACAATTTTGTGATTAAAAATTCACAAATTTCAAAACAATTTTCGATGAAATGAAACCAAATTAAAAAAATTTGCATAAAATTTTAGAAAAATTCAAATTTTTTTTTTTGATAAAAATTTCCATATTTTTTCCATAATTTATACGCATAAAACGAATTTTGCATAAATATCCGGGATCTATTAATATTTCGTTTCCCTTGATAACGTGAGACTATCTGTGTTAATGGTTTGAATAAAGCAACGTTTTGGTATTGTTTGTTTAAGTGAACGTTTTATGAACGTTCGCACAAATATGTATAAAGCCTTAGATTTAGAATTAATTATCATTATCATTATCACCAGTCGAATATTGTATTTCTTCCCTGATCTCCTATTCAATAATGAATTCCAACAACCTGCAAACCTTTGGTTTCACCGCAGAATCCGAAGAAATTGTAACCCGCCAAGAATGCGCCAATTTCATTCAAATCCTCGGAATCAAATTGAAAATGCATCAATTATACATCGACACAGCAATCGTTTATTTACACCGTTTCTTTAAGGCAGATCCCAACGCCTTAGTTAATTATTCTCCCTACGAAATCGCAGTAACCGCATTCTTCATCGCCGCAAAACTCGAGTCTCAAGACGCGAGATTAACCGAAATCCTCGAAAGATTCTTCATGTATTTCGGTGGCGAATTGGAATACTTCGTCAGCGACAGCGAAGAAGTGAAAGAACAAAAAGAGAGTGTAATTCGCATTGAACGGATTATGATGTCCGCATTGAAATTTCGATTTTACATCGAACAACCGTACACTCACATCACGAAATTTCTTCTCGGGATTGTCAATGTGAACCAACTCAGACATACAGCGTACGTGTTGGCTACTATAAACCTCCATTTGACAGGTATGTGTCTCAAGTACACACCCAGGCAAATCGCTTGTGTGTGTATTTATTTGGGGAGTCAATTGGGCAATTGGAAGATTCCTTGCTCGTCCGGTTATTCCAAGTTGTGGTTCCAATCGATTGATAAATCGTTTACGATCGAGTTGATGGATCGAATGATGGATGAATTCACAGCTATTAGTCAATATCAAAGCGATGATTTCGATTTGGCTATGGAAACGACGTGTTATCGAAGCAGTATGATTAGAAAGGTTTGGTTAATGTTGAAAAGAATGATTCAATTGCCGAGGAAAAATGTGAAAAGAAAATCGGATGATTTTGATTCTGATTATCATTTATTACGTCCGGCAAAATGTGTTCGTAAGAATGAATTTCATAGTGCAGTTAGAGTTAAAACTAGAACTATTTTGGTATAATAAATGTTGATAAACGCTCTACAAATGCGGAAATATTTTTATCTTGATTATTTATATACATTAGTTACACTTTTATATTTCATGTCAGCATGCATTGTGTGTTGCAAACAAGTTTTTTTTTAATATAGAAATATGAGAATTTTTAACAATGGTGATTATTGGTGCAGAATATAAAAATAAGAGCAATTAAAGTAGGTAGTTAAAGTATGTGCATGTTTTATTTTTTTTGCATTTATTAGATGTAAGGATGCAGTTTAATTTTAAAATTTTCATATTTTTGATAAGTAATGAATTAATTTCTTTTTTTTTCAATTTTGAGCACAAATTAACATTCTTTTTTTTTTTTTTAAAAAAAAAAAATTATTTTAATATTTCGAAAAAAAAAATAATAATAATAATAATATTCAAATTTCAGAATTTTTTTTATTAAATTAATTTTTTATATTCAAATTTGGGATTTTTTTGTTAATTAAGTCATTTCAAAAAATTTAACAGACCAAAGAAATAGAAATACACAAGTGGCACAGAAAAAGTAAAAGACGGCGAGATTACAAGTATATATCCAAAGACCATGAATTTCAGCTCCACCAAATTCAACCAGGGGCAAGTTCTTCACGGATTCTGATTAAACCTAGGAATCAAGTGTCTGATGGGTTGGATTTAAAATAATAACCAGTTACTGTTAATTTTATGCAAACAGGACAAAGAAATATATTCCACATAAACCTACTTTTTGTATAAATAGTTTTTTATTATTATAAAACAAATAATGGTGCCATTAATTTTCTATTTCATACTGCGTTATTTTATTATTTTTTTTTTTGTAATTATCAAGAGAGCAAGACAACCTACATGTTTACACTTCAAAAACAACGTTTGTTAATGTGACAAGAAAGCTTTGTTTAACTCGAAAATTTTTTTTTTTTAGTCATTACTGGTCTTTAGCAGTTAGCACTCAACCATTGCAATGTGCAGCAAGGTCTTTGGCAGCAATTTTGTGGGTGGACACAAGTCAGCGAACAATGACCAGAGTATAAATACAAAATTAACACGTAAAAGAAAATCATTTGTCCACATACTCAACAAGTAGAAGTGCAGCAGTACTTCAACATCTGGTACTATAAAAATGGCATCTATGAAGGTAAGAGTACACTATTATTATTTATTTATTTATTTATTATGAATTTTGTGGAATATTTAGCAAACTTTCTTTATTTTAATTTTAAATAAACCGATTCAGCCATTGAAATGTCGAGTGTAAAAAATGTCAAATAGATGATGTTGCAGCATTATTTACATAATGTTTTCCAGTTGTTCCGCAAGATTATAACCAATATTACACAATTTTTGTGTATACTCATTTCAATTGAGTGCATCGGCTTGTGGTCACCCAGTATTTACAAATCTTGATAATTATGGTTAATGACCTTGCTTAAAATTCTTTACATGGCTGGAAGAAATCTAATGAGGGTAATGAGGATAATGTAGAAACTGTAAAATTCAGGTGTTTCAGACTATGAAAATTGAGAATACAAACCAATTATTAAAGATTTTAATTATGTTTTTGTTTTTTAAATTATTCTCCAGTGGTGGTTATGGATTGTCCTCTTGGCATCGATAAGTTTATTGCCAAGTGATGGAGAATCGCACATCTCGCGCAGAAAACTCGTCCACAAACCATTTCCATGGCCATTTTACTTGTCAAGACCTAATCCACGACAATCTTGGAAAAGACAATGGAAAAATCGAATAAGACCGCAGAGAGCCCGCATGATGAGTTCATCTGTAGGAGGAGGCGGTGGATGCAATTGTGGTGGTGAAGGAGGTGGCGGCAGTGGATATGAAAATTCAGGCGGAGGATATGGAGGAGGAGGAGGAAGTGCAGGTGGCGGTGGTTATGGAGGAGGAGGAGGAAGTTCAGGTGGCAGCAGTTATGGAGGAGCAGGAGGCGGAAGTTCAGGTGGCGGTGGTTATGGAGGCGGAAGTTCAGGTGGCGGTGGTTATGGAGGCGGAAGTTCAGGTGGCGGTGGTTATGGAGGCGGAAGTTCAGGTGGCGGTGGTTATGGAGGCGGAAGTTCAGGTGGCGGTGGTGGTTATGGAGGCGGAAGTTCAGGTGGCGGTGGTGGTTATGGAGGAGGAGGTGGTTGTAATTGTGGTGGCAAAAGTAGCGGAGGAAAGGCCTCTGGAGGAGGTGGAAGTATGGGTGGATACGGAAGCGGTGGCAAAGCAAGCAGTGGAGGATATGGCGGCGGAATGAGTGGTGGAAGCGGAGGATATGGAGGAAGCAGCGGAGGAGGAAGCTACGGTGGAGGCGGGGGAATGAGTGGTGGGAGCAAAGGGTATGGAGGAAGCAGCGGTGGAGGTGGAGGAAAACAAATGAATAGTGGCGGTGGAAGCAGTGGCGGCAGCAGTTACAGCGGTGGAAGCAGTGGCGGTAGCAGTTACGGCGGTGGAAGCAGTGGCGGTAGCAGTTACGGCGGTGGAAGCAGTGGGGGTAGCAGTTACGGCGGTGGAAGCAGTGGAGGTGGCGGTTATGGAGGTGGAAGCAGTGGAGGTGGCAGCTATGGAGGTGGTAGCAGTGGAGGGGGTAGCTACGGAGGTGGTGGAAGTAGTGGAGGCGGAGGAAAACAAATGAGTAGTGGTGGTGGCAATTACGGAGGTGGAAGCAGTGGCGGTAGCAGTTATGGTGGTGGTAGCAGTGGCGGTGGCGGTTATGGAGGTGGTAGCAGTGGCAGTGGCGGTAGCAGTTATGGTGGTGGTAGCAGTGCCGGTGAAAGTAGTGGGGGTGGAAATTATGGAGGTGGTAGCAGTGGCGGTGGCAGTTATGGAGGTGGTAGCAGTGGCGGTGGCGGTTATGGAGGCGGTGGAGGTAGTGGAGGTGGTGGTAAACAAATGAGTAGCGGAGGATATGGAGGTGGAAGTAGTGGAGGTGGCAGTTACGGAGGTGGTGGCAGTAGTGGAGGTGGCAGTTATGGAGGCGGTGGAAGTAGTGGAAGTGGCAGTTATGGAGGAAGTGGAAGTGGTGGTAAACAAATGAGTAGCGGCGGATATGGGGGTGGAAGTAGTGGAAGTGGCAGTTATGGAGGCGGTGGCAGTAGTGGAGGTGGCAGTTATGGAGGCGGTGGCAGTAGTGGAGGTGGCAGTTATGGAGGCGGTGGCAGTAGTGGAGGTGGCAGTTATGGAGGCGGTGGAAGTAGTGGAGGTGGCAGTTATGGAGGCGGTGGCAGTAGTGGAGGTGGCAGTTATGGAGGCGGTGGCAGTAGTGGAGGTGGCAATTATGGAGGCGGTGGAAGTAGTGGAGGCGGTGGTAAACAAATGAGTGGCGGCGGATATGGTGGAAGCAGCGGATCTAGTAACGATTCAGGCTGTAAAGATGCGGGACAAAGTGGAGGTTACGGCGGAGGCGGAAGCGGATGTAATTGTGAGAGTGGTGGCGGCTATTAAAAGAACGAGTCATACGCATGCATCATGTTTCATGGTCGTCATTCCATTTTTATCTTTATTATTCTATTCTTTTTATCACTCGTGCTCAATTATTTTGTACAGATATCAATCACTAATTTTTAAAATCCGAATAATTTTAAGCGAATTTGACATCGACCACTGGCAAGAATCATTTCACAAGTTGCGTGGTTTCCTCAAACGAAGGTGTTTTCCGTATTCATACGGCGTGACGCCGCGAATTTGCATTTCGATCGGTTCCACATACACATCCGCGTACAACTCTTCAGGCCCGAGCTCCGCTTCGGCCTTGGCGAGTTGATTTGCTTCGTTCACCTCTTTCTGAATTGCTTGGTCTATCGCCTACATCATATAAAAAAATCATCAAATTAAGAAATCAATGCACCAAAATATTAAACGCTGAAACCTTCAATTCTTCTGCTGTTGCCATTTTGTTGGACAAGATTTTCTCCTTGAATGATGCGATAGGGTCTTGTTTTTGGCGTACTTCCTGGACCTCTTCACGGGTACGGTAACTAAAAAAAGTATTTTTTTTTTTCTAGTAAATGTGGTAATGTAATTTATAATGAATGCAAGAAATAATTAAAAACAAACTAATTGTTTTTAATTATTGTACATTGTGATTAATAAAACATTTCTTTTTTTTTGGGGCGGGTGGTTAATTTAGTGTGAAAAAATTCAGCACGACACAGAATACATGCACCAAGAAACATGCAGGAGAATTTTAAGTTAAATTCTTTTGAAAATGAATTAAAATTTTATTGGAAGGTTGTTAAAAATTATAATTATTATTATTATTGTTCCAATATTTTAAACCACAAAGGTGAAATTTTTAATCAATAAATTCCAATAAAATTAAATGAATATTTATATTTTATTTTTTGGGAAAAAATTCCTGTTTTATCTTGCAAAATTCTTTTTAATCTGGAAAATTTCTAGAAATTTTATTTTTTGGGGAAAAATTTCTGTTTTATCTCGCAAAATTCTTTTTATCTGGAAAATTTTTAAAAATTTTATTTTTTTAAACAAAATTTCTGAAAAATTTTTTTTTTTTTAAACAAAATTCTGGAAATTTCATTTTTTTTAAAACAAAATTCCTGAAAATTTTATTTTTTAAGAAATAAGAAAATTCCCTGAATATTATAATCAAAGTTACTGAAATTTTTTCAAGCTCTTCCCAAATTGTAACCTTTTTTGGGTAAAAAAAAAATCAAATATACGAATATCATTTTGCACCTCGTTCCAGGATCACTCATACTGTGTCCATGGTAGCGATAAGTGGCCATTTCCATAAGAAAAGGACCTCTGCCTTCACGGCACTCCTTGACGATAAATCGCGTTGCCTCGCGTACCGCCAACACGTCCATACCATCTACCCAGATACCAGGAACGTAATCACCACGCGTGTAATAATCGGTACTGGCAGAAGCGCGTTCGGAACTGGTTCCCATGCCGAAGCCATTATTCTCACAGACAAAAATACAAGGAAGTTTCCACAACTTGGCCATGTTGTATGCCTCGAACATTTGTCCCTGATTGGCCGCGCCGTCGCCGTACAAAGCAATGGTTACGTTGTCGGTACCCATGTATTTCTGAGCCAATGCAATACCTGCACCCAATGGCACCTTGAATGTGAAAAAAACAGAAAAAAAAATAATTCCGGTCTGTGTTAAAACGAATTATTCCAGGGGCAAATAAACACTCGAACTTACTAGTGGGCTTTTCAGTGGTTAAATTAACATTTCGAAATCTGAGTCATTTTTTGATAAATATATTAAATGTGAGATATAAATCGATTAACGTATTATAATTTCGATTTATTTCGATTTAACTTTCATAAATTGAAACATTTCGACAAATTATGTCGCAGATGGACACAATTTTAATATTTCTTGCCAAAATTTGAGAAATTTTGATAAAATTTTAAAAATATCCGAAATGCTCATTTTTCAAAATTTATACTGGATGTAAACAAATTTTGAATAAATACTGTCAAAATTCCATTTAAAAACAAAAAATATTCTACAATTCCATTTCCTCAAATCCGTACTTAACAGAAAACTCACGAGTTATCATTAGAGCCCGGATAAATGCATAAATGCATATATGTTTATCTGCCAAAAATGCATATAGTTTAAAGTTTTCAATGCATAAATGTACTTTTTCCGTAGGAAACGTACCTTGTATGCATTCATTTCATCAAATTTTGTAATGAAATGTCATCAGATTTTACGATAACTTCTGAGAATTCTACAAATTTCAACAAATTAACAATTTTGTGATTAAAATTCACCAATTTAAAAACTTTTTTTCGGTGAAATGAAACCATATTTAAAAAATTTTGAATAATACTTCACAAAATTCAAAATTTTTTGGATAAAGTTTCACCAAATTCAAAATTTTTTAGATAAAGTTTCACCAAATTCAAAATTTTTTGGATAAAGTTTCACCAAATTTAAAATTTTTTGGATAAAGTTTCACCAAATTCAAAATTTTTTGGATAAAGTTTCACCAAATTCAAAATTTTTAGATAAAGTTCACCAAATTCAAAATTTTTTGGATAAAGTTTCACCAAATTCAACAATTTTAGATTGAATTTCGCATAATTTGCTATTTTTAATTGCATAAATTCGAATTTTTGTTGATATCAAATTTTATTTTGCATAAATATTAAATATTCGGAGTCTAGTTATCCCTAATACTACCCAATTTTACACTAAAACCTCAATCGAGTGTTTACTTACTCCTGACACAATTCACCTGAGCCCCCACAATCCCATTTCCGCCAAAGAAATTGTCGTTATACATGTGCATGGACCCTCCTTTACCCTTAGCGCAGCCCGACTTTCTCCCCGTAAGTTCAGTAAGAACACTTCGTATGCCTACGCCTCGAATACAAGCCCAACCATGAGCGCGATACGCGGTAATAACAGCATCATCTTTGCGAATGGCCGCCTCCATCCCTACTGCAACTGCTTCCTAACAAACAAAACAAGAAACAACCATTTAAAATCATTCAATTCATATTTATAAATTCATTACTCACCTGCCCCGAATATAAATGACAAAATCCCCGCACGAGTTTTTCTTTATACAATTGATTGGCAGCAGTTTCCAGTCTGCGAATGGTAAACATCGAACGATATAATTCAAGAGCTTCATCGCGGGTGCATTTAACGTCCGTCGATGGACCCGCCGATTCTATGCGATGAAGTTTACACGGCTGTGAATATGAAAAATGAATAAAAAATGTAAATTAATTATTGGAACTTTAGTTGAAATGTTTTATAATTTTTATTTTTTTTTACTCTTGTTGTAAACGAAACTGCACTAGAATAATCCTTTGCTGGTGTGACTTGGAAAAAATTCTGAAATAAAAATCAAAAAATATTGTTTAAGGGTATTTCAAGGTTAATTTTAATTTTTTTCTCACCTTTTTGATTGAATTTCGAGTTCCGTTATTTCTGATTATCAACGTCAACATTTTCATCTTGATGGTTGGATTTGGATATTCTAGTGGAAAATTTCGCTCGGTTGATTATTAATTTTTTTTTTTATTCTAGAAAGGCCTAACATATCACACAACCATCAACACAGCGGATTAGCAGACATCCAGTGCAGAACTTTGATGAATTTGTTACGCTAGACGACAGCACTGACCCGGATTTGGAGGAAAAATATGGTGTCGTTTATGCGTACAACCGACACCAGATGGAAGTAAAACCTCACCTGTCAATGATTTTCGCCATTCCTTAAAATGGTATAAATGATTTTTATTTACGGTATACCATATATTGTTTTTTAAAAGTTTTTGAAAAACCTTTAAACAAATTATATTTGAGCTTGGTTAGGGACATTGTTGTCCGCTGCTAGCAGGGGCCCCTCAGTTACACAAGATAAATATAAATATTTTTTCTAATTGCATGAAATTTTTATTCAACTAAACAAAAAATATTGAAAACGAATTTTAGAAACCTGAAAAAGCTGTAAATACATAGGAATCACGTCACAACTGGCAACAATCGCGCAAAATCTCGTTTTGATCTCGCTTTTACCTCTCACATAGTATATAGCATATACTATGCCTCTCACTTTTTCACACTGTCAACATTGGGTTACAAATCTTCCAAAATTTTTCAAAACAAAAAAAACTCTGAAAAATGCTTTATCGCAAATGGAGCAATAAAAAATTCTCCTCTAAGACTACCGTAGACCGAAACAATTTTAAAACAAACACAAATGAGCTGCGCATTGTTTCACGCGCTGCTGAATCGTGTCGTTTTCCCAGCAGTGAATGTGAAAAATGGAGCGTTTAAACAAAATCTGTGTGTGATGGAAATGTAAAATATGAAAAAAATCTAATATGACAATCGCAACGAATTAGAAAGAAGAAAAACGAGGAGACGAGCGAGCGAATGAAATGCGGCCTATAAAATGACAATTTGGTCGGCAGCTTCATCCGTCACGTCATGCCCCGCGTTGCTCTCCTCGTCGGGCTCGTCGAAAACCCAACAACACCACCACCACCTCCACCAACAGCGCCGACCTTCGAAACGAATTGCACCGAGATCCAAAGTCCGAGATCTGGTCGAGAGTTCGACCGACGAATTCTCCAGTCGAGAAAACCTGATGAGCAAAAGTCCGACAGCGCTGCGCCCGCCGAAGAAATACATCCCCCGCTACATCACCAACAACCCCTCCCCGCTGACCATCACTTCGCGCAACACACTCAACTCGAATGGCGTATCCAGCAACTCCAACTTATCCAGCATCTCGAAAGGCTCGAGTTTCGTCACGGCCGTCGAATCCGACTGTTTGTCCAGGAGAGCCGCGATCGACAAGAAATGCAAAGAAAAACTCAAGGCAGCCGAAGGTGACATCATCAAACATTTTTGTTGTTCGGCTTCGCCGCCGATGCTGCCGCTGCCGCCGCCGCCGCCGCCGCCGCCGCCGCCGCCTCCTCTTCCGCAGCAACAACTATTCCAGATAGGCGGTACTAATTTGCTCAAGAGAACCGTTTCGATCGGTTCGAATCTATCGAAATCGACGGGCGGATTGCTCGTCTTGCCTAGGATGTCTATCGAGAGCATGACGACCAATGAGATGTTACATCTTGCCGAGGAGCAGACGGCCATCAGCGATAAGTCGCCGTGGCACAATCCGCAAACGGTTCTCGATGGAATTGCTTGTGACTCGCCGAGACGGATGTCCAGGACGAAGAGTTTGCAAACGATAAGGAGTTTGCAGTCGAAGAATCATCCGCACGAACGGAAGATACAGTTTGGCAAGAATATTCTTCAGTTTCGTCCACCTAGTCGGATGGAAGGTACCGGTACTTGCAAATCGATTGGAATGTCTGGCGGGAAAACGAAAGTGTGCAATCATCGAAGGTTGTCGACGTCCACGCTTGGATTGTGTAGTAGTTCTCTTAATAACAGTACTGTTGTGCCGCATTCTTCTAATAATATAAAACAAGCTGAAAGTGTTATTTTGACTGTCTTGCAAATACTCTATTTTTATGGTACTTTCTTTTTGGGATTTGGTCTTCTGCTTGTTGCGTACTATCTCCATGATTAAAAATGAAAAATAAAGTATCGTCTGTCTTCATATTATTAATTGTCAGTTTTATTCCATATTATTAGTTATTACTAGTTATTACTAGTTATTACTAGTTATTACTAAAAAAGAAATAAAAGATAAAAATCTGGAATTTCATTCGTTGGTTGCACGTTTTAACGTGCGGAGGCGCTACTGCCTGCTTTTATCCAGATATTTTTTCATCAAGAACCACGCTGTCAGAAAAGTGAGGCCTAAACATCTATTCTGTGGTCCGAATGTGCTGTTGTGATCTGAATTTTACAAACATGATTTTCGAGGCTATCTATTGTGTATTTGAACGAGAGTGATTCGCGTTTGAAGTTTGAAGCGATGCATTTCGAGCTGTTTTGTTGGGCGGACTCCGTAGGCCTAATTCCTTTTCATCGTGGAGCGGATGATGTGAACACACACAAAAAAAGCATAGTTATTCTTGTAAGTACTTGCTGTTTCAACATTGCTCATATATTTGATACTAATTGTTTTTTAAAATATTTTTATAGGGTTAAAAACTGCTATGAATTTGATAGTTCAAGGTTAAATCGCAGGTCTGTGTTCAAACAACTCCACAACCACGTCGACATAGCTGTTAATGATGCCAGTTTCCATTCTACAATTTTCTTTTGGCTGTTCCAAATTTTCGTTGTTTTGAAATTTCGCCTATGATTTGTTCGTTTTTCGTATCCCATTTCGATGTTAATTAATTAACTTAAAATTGTAAAACTGAATTTTTGGTTTGTGAGTTGAAAATTTGCCAATCTCGATATTGTAAGACTGCATTCGAATGAATGAATGTAGCATTTATCAGGAAAAGATAATGTAAGACTGCATTTAAATATTTGAATGTAGCATTTATCAGGAAAAAATAATGTAAGACTGCATTTGAATATAAGAATGTAGCGTTTATCAATTACGATAAATTATAATTGCACATTTTCTTCATTTGTAGTTAAGATAATTTTATTTTATTTTCAATGAGAAATCGGTAACCAGCATTGCACACAAGCTGGGTCACATTGGGTGAAATCCAATTTCTCTTGGTTTTTGATTATTATTTTTTTTTAAAATTAATTTATTTTAAAATCCATTTCTAATGTTTTATCCACTACAGTAAAACCTCTGGGGACGGGACACCTCGGGTCCAGCCATACTTTGTCCCATCCGTAGAGGTGTCCCGTCCACAGAGGGACCCTCCGTAGACGGGACAACAAAAGCTCTTTGTCCCATCCGCAGAGGTAATGGTCTGTGGTTGGTCAGTTTCAAGTTATTTTTTTTAAAATTCAAAATTTTAAATCAAAAATTTAAAAGAAAAATTTAAAATTTTTAATGAAAAATTTAAAATTTTTAATGAAAAATTCAAAACTTTTAATCAAATCAACAATTCAAAATTTTCAATCAAAAATTTAAAATTTTTAATAACAATTTAACAAATTCGTTTTTTAAATAAAGATTCGAAAAATTTCTAATTTTGCAAAATGATTTTGCAAAATTTATTGTTTTGTCCCGTCCACAGGTCATTTAGACCGAACGGACGAGGTGTCCTCTGTCCTGTCCGCAGAAGTGTCCCGTCCGCAGAGGTAAATTTCTATTGGTCGGGATTGATTGGGTCGGGTCCAGCCAATATCGTCCCTACCACAGAGGTGTCTCGTCTGCGGAGTGTCCCATCCGCGGAGGTTTTATTGTATGTTCAAATCGTTATGTTGATCCCTTAATTCATTTGTATGATATTGTGGATTCAAGTGACTTTTATTTTTAAATTCTCGTTTATTGTTTGCTCGTGGCAAATATTTTTCGTTGATAGATACAATACTTAGTGGCTTTGATTTAAATTTCAAATTTCTCATTTGCTGCTTGAATTTATTGTTCTATGCTTTGGTAATTCTGGATTGTCGTAAAGCCATCTACTGCAAGGTGGCTTTTGTGGATAGTCTTCACTTTACTTTACCGATGGCGTATTTAATTTTTTTTCTTATATTTTGAACAGCCAGTTCAACCTCGAGTTCAACACAGATCAACATATTTAATAACTTCATTATGGTGTACATCAACATAACCAAGATATGATTTGACACTCGTATTGCATAGTTTACCTTGCTTTATTGGGCGTGATGATACTTCCAAGAAAACTTCCAAGCCCAGCCGCCTCGTGGCCTCTCCTGGCCTCTCCTGGGCACTCCGCAGTAGCACTTTGTTTTTCCGCTGCAGTGGTGCTAATGGGTTCTCTGGTTATCTGTCTCTTCTCGTTTTTGCTCCTCTCTCTCTCTGTGGCTTTTGTCTTTGTTTTTGACCAATTCTTTGATAATGTAAGACTGCATTCCATCTGAAATGGAATGTACGAATGTAGGTTTATCAATGGTCATATGTGTTTGTCTGTGTCAAATTTATATTGGTCAGATTTAGTATGTCAGTTTCAGTATGTCAGTTTTACGTGTATGGCCTAAGTTGCTGCTTGCGTCTATAAACTCAATTCTATCTATCTTCGGAGCGTGGGAGGGCGAGGACAGCAATTCTTCACCCTGACATAGTCGAGCTATGTCTAAATATTGACATGATTGCAGTTGTGGCGCACGGAGTACAAATCATAGGGCTGTAGAGTAAAACAAAAGTATACATATATCAAAAGTCAAAAGCTTTGCTGCAAGGGCTTGCAGCAGTTTATATACTTGAGCCAGCCTTGGTGATTGGACGATCACTGGGGCGGGCCACATTAGTATGTCATCCAATGACATCCAATGGGGCCATTGGGAGGTGTGGAGTTGCCCGAATCTTGTGAATTGTCAACATATATAACGGATAAGTAATTGACAATGCCTCATGGTCTTCTTATGTCTTGGTGGCAAATTCTGTGATTATTCCAATAACTCACAAATTTGTTAAGTGAAGTTTGTATGACAGAAATATATATAAAGACCAGCAACACACTGGTTGGCGCCAGGCGAAAAGTAACGTTCGTAGTCTTGTCTCTCGTCCCCGACCATTGGGTTCCAGATTGGGGCTGGAGGATCTTTGCGCCACGATTGCTTCCTGAGTACTAATTTAGTGGCAGTGTTGAACTTGTAGCGCACTCTGCAGCGGGTGCCCCATCATCTGTTCATGTTGTGGAATTCTTTCTTTGGAGTAATTTAGACTACATTGCCGACATTGTATTGGGTCGGGATCAGAACCGCGAGATCCATAACCGCGAGATGGATCTCGCGGTTATGAATATCGCGGTTCTGCATAATTCCAAATATGCAGAACCGCGAGATCGAAATTTCTCGCGGTTCTGCATATTCGCGGCTATGCATAAATTTAAAAGTCGCTTTTAAATTTATATTCATAACCGCGAGTATTTTTTTAATTGTTTTTTTAAGTTTTTGATTGATTTTGAAGTTAATAGATCAATAAATCAATTTAAAGACAATACAAAATAAATAAATGGAAATACAGTATAACCTGTGCCGACCGGACACCTGTCCAGTCCGGACACAATGGACTGGACCCGAACCCAGCCAATCTCCGGCCATGCTAAAAAACCTGTGCAGTCCGGACACCTCTCTGGTCCGGACACGGGACAAACCGAATTATTCCGTGCACTCTAAAATTAATATTAAAATTAAAATTAATTAAAAATTACGGCGCAAAATTTTGTCCGGTCAGGACAGGTGTCCGGTCGGGTCAGGACAGGTGTTTGGTCGGGTCAGGTGTCCGGACAAAAGTCATTTGTCCGGACTACACAGGTAATTTTGCATGGCTGGGTTTGGGCCCAGCCCATTGTGTCCGGACTGCACAGGTTTCCGGTCGGCGCTATGTCCGGACCACACAGGTATGACGTATGTAAATGGCCAATTGCAGCAATTACCTGTGTAGTCCGGAGTTATGGCGAGGAATTGCCACTAGAGCGCGCTATGCGTCTTTAGCGGCATATTCGAACTATAACAATAAAGATAAATAAGTGGATAATAAAAATACGCACTTATTCATAATCAATTCCAAAGTAATGGTCAATAAAT
>JH432059.1:86151-99816 GCA_000239455.1 Strigamia maritima
AAAAAAATAAAAAAATAAAAAAAAAAAAAAATTTCTTGCGGTTATGCAGACTCGCGGTTCTGCACATTTTTTGTCTCGCGGTTCTGGATATTTTTTAAATCTCGCGCTTCTGATGTCTCGCGGTTCTGAGGTGCCCCCATTGTATTTTATTTTTGTTCATAACATTGTTATCATTACATTTGGTTGCTGTGGAGACACCTGGATACACCGATATTGTTTACAACAGTTCTGTCTCTTCTTTTTTTTGCTCCTCTCTCCCTTATGTAGCTTTGTCTTTGTTTTTGACCAATTCTTTGATAATGTAAGACTGCATTTCATTCTGCAATGGAATGTACGAATGTAGTGTTTATCAATGGTCAAATGTGTTTGTCTGTGTCAGATTGTTTTGTATGTCAGTTTCAGTTGGTCAGATTAAAAGATGTGTATGGCCTAAGTCGCTGCTTGCGTCTATAAACTCAATTCTATCTATCCATGCAGTAAAATCCGGGATGAGTTCCCGAAGCACCCATGCAATGGGTCCGCGCAGAATGCAGCCACCGGTGTGAAAATAATCTGGGAGCCATTCCCAATTATGCATATGTTCAGCATTCTGAAATTTGACGACAAATGTATTTAGCCCTGCCATATCCAGAATATTCATGGCGATTACCCAAGGCCATTGACGAGTTTTTCTACGGTTTGCTCAGATTTTAGACGTGTATGGCCTGAGTCGCCGCTTGCGTCTATAAACCTAATTCTCTCTCTCGTGAATTCAATTCCAAGCAATTTGTTTCGTTTATTAATTGCATAATTATCTGCAGTGAAATGCTTGGAGCAAATTCTTGCATTTTCTACTTTAATGGTGTCCCCTCTTTTGCAATGAGTAATCCGGACTTTACATGTTGATGGATCTTTAATGGGAAAGTGGTGGTATGCAATGCTGGAACCATGAGTTGATTCATGATAATTCTTACAGGTTGCTACTGTAACCTGTCACCATTCTACACCTAAGAACGAAAATTTATTATTGTACTGTTTAGTGTTTCAATGCAACAAGGAAATGTCACTTACGCTTGCAATGTCAATAGTGTGGTGTGACGCTTGGTGCCCCCTTGTGGTGAATCATCAAGACAAATTGAAAAACAGGAAATCACGTTTTGTTGGGTTTATGTTGTTTAGAATAAAGAAAAAAATCAATTCAAAAAAAGCGATTTTGATCTATAATTTTTAATTTTGTCACGTTTGGGCAGCATCCTATTGTATTTGCGAGCGAATGTTAATAAAGAGTTTAAATTTATCTAAGTTTTATTTATTTATTTTATCTGAAATGAAAATTAGCAAAGGAGAAAGCTGTTCTGCATATAAGTGTAGCAACAACAGGGAAAAAAATCCAATTTGTCATTCTTCAGATTCCCTAGAGATAATATAGGTGTAAACGATGGTTAGCAAACTGTAAACTTAAGAATCTTGACAATCTTGATGCAGCAACTTTAAACTACAGGGGCAATGTCTTTTGTGCTAATCATTTTGAATTTTCACAATTTATGGGAGGAGAAAACTTCCAAGCCCAGCCTTCTTGTGGCCTCCCCTGGGTACTCCATTGCAGCACTTTGTTTTTCCACTGCAGTGGTGCTAATGGGTCCTCTGGTATCTATCTCCTCTTTTTTTTGCTCCGCTTTCTCTTCTGTGGCTTTTGTCTCTGTTTTTGATCATTTTTTTGATAATGTAATGCTGCATTCCATTCTGCAATGGGATGTATGAATGTAGTGTTTATCAATGGTCAAATGTGTTTGTTTATGTCAGATTTATATTGGTCAGATTAAAAGACGTGTATGACCTCAGTCGTCGCTTGCGTCTATAAACTCAATTCTATCTATCTATCTATCTATCACAATTTATGAATCCCAATAGAAAAAGATTAGTTTGGGATGCTATACCTACCATATTGTAAACACACTTTGTTGAGACTAATCCAAGTTAGGAAATAAGCTTTGGCCAAACTGGCCGACACGTCCGCTCACTCTTAAAACTTGAACAAGAATGATTTTATTTACAAAAAGTACAAGATAACAAAATAACCATAAAACCCAAAAATATCCTAAGCCACGACAAAATCTCCTAGCCCAAAGCTACCTTTACATTCCTCATCTTTCTACCCCCACTAACCTGGGTGGCCTTAGATGGTCAGCCCTCAAACCTAAAATAACCCACCCTCACCCTGATGACCACTCATCTTCATCTGATACAAAATATAGTATTCTACACTAAACTAAATATTCTATAATATTTGCCATTCCAAATCCACCAAAACTAATAAACTTAGATTCTGAAAGAGCTCAAAGGCTCAAAAGAAAAGCAGAAACAGCCATAAAAGAACCTGTACAAAAAAAAGAAAAAAAGTAAGAATTACATAATAAAAGCATCATTTTGGTAATTTAAATCATTACTTTCAGGTGTCAATGTGACTGATGCCCCAACTACGATGATGTGCTAAATGACCATGTGCCAATCTAGAATGTTGTGCCAAATCAGTGTGAAGTAACAGCAGTGGCATCCCTTGAGGATAAAATTAACATTCTTACAAAGAAACTTAAAAATGCTAGTAAGAAATTAAAATCAGCAAACCAAAAAAATAAAAGACTAAAACCGAAAATTGAATCATTTTTAAGCCAAGAAAAAGAAGAAAACGTGCCAACCATAGATGAAGTAATAGAGGCAGCTTCCCATTACTTGAAAGATGGCCAAATGACCTTTTTAAGAAGCCAATTAGCATGTGTAAATAGGAGTAAATTTGGCAGAAGATGGACAAATTATTAGCATTAACATGACATTATACAAGTCCAAAAGCGTATCGATTTGTGGAATCGATTTTTGATGTCCCTTCCTACTGCACTTTTCAGCGAAAGGGATAGACATGACACCTGGCCTGGAAACTGATGTGCTGAAAATACTGGGAAAAAAAGTCAGTACTTTAGATGAGAAAGACAGAGTATGTGTACTAATGTTTGATGAAATGTCTTTAAAATTAAACATCCGATACAATGCTGTCCGTGACAAATTAGAAGGATTTGAGGAATACAGAAATGAGGGCACCGGGAAAATTTGTACACATGCTCTGGATGCTCAATGATGTGCTGCATTTAATCAAAAATATACGAAATTGCTTGTTGAAGCAGGACTTCGAATTTGACAATGATAAAAACGTGGCAAAATGGAGTGATCTCCAGCAATTTTTTGAAGTAGATCAGTCTTTGCCACTCCACACAGCACCCAAATTAAATCCGGTCCACCTTAATCCTCCAGCATTCACAAGAATGAAAGTCAAACTTGCTACTCAAATCCTTAGCCTTTCTGTTTACGCTGGTATGATGTTTTATATCTCCCATGGTAATATTAAATGAAAATCTAAATAAATAAAAATAAATAAAACACTCAATTTAATTCACAGGAAAGTTACCATACTCTGCCTCCCACACGGCACAATTTGTCAAAATTTGTGATAAATTTTTTGATGTCTGCAACAGTTCCATTACGGCAATGGGCAAGGAGATGCGAAATCCACTAAAATCTGGAACAGGTAAATAAATAAAAAAAACAGTAAAAACTAAAAAAATCAATAAGTAACACTTAAATTATGTTTCAGGACAAATTGAATTTTTGAAGGAATGTATCCAATTGATTAAAGTAATAAATGCAAAAAGAGAATTCAATTGCTTTGAAGGATTTAAACAGACTGCCTCAGCAATCTTAATGTTACACGAGGAATTAACAGAAGACTTAAGTTTTGAATCCATCTGCACAGGTCAATTAAACCAGGACCCCCTGGAAATTTTTTAAAGCATTATTAGGCAAAGCGTGGGATTTAATGATGCACCAACAGCCACACAGTTTGAACAGCTGTTTAAGAAAGCATCGCTAAATTCCTTGCTGCAGCCAAGTAGAGTGGCCAATTGCACATTCGACACTGATTCCATTTTATGTTCGTTGCAATCTTTAAGTGAAATGTCAAATAAGATAAATCATGCTTTTTGCTCAACAGAAAATGCAGTGGTCACAGTTCTTGGGCCACTGAAACAAGTCTTTTAAGAAGGTAACCTGACATGTAATGCTTGAATGTACAGAATGCAACCTGACTGATCTAAATCGGATGTTTTCATTTTGGAAAGCATATGAAAGCAGCACCAGCAATTTCCATAATCTTAAATTTCCATCTGCATCATTCCAAGCTTATGTGTCTGTTCTATAAAATTAAAATCCATCATTCCTTAAAAAAATGACTCAAGATGTCAAAAAACAAAAGGATAAGAGAAGAAAATATTTAATTATCACAAACCAATAACAATGTTACAAAAGGATAAGAGAAGAAAATATTTAATTATCACAAACCAATAACAATGTTACCTTAAAGAAATTCCGGAATATCCTGTGTTCTATTCCTGAATAAAATACCTTCTGATGTCACAGATGTGCTGATGTGTTCTATTTTGGATCCTCATAAAAACATACATAAATAAAAACCAGTTATTTAATCGCTTAATAATTAAAATTATATAATTAAAATTAACAACCACAGATGGAAACTATAGGATCTTCATAATTAGCTGGCAAATTTCTAAATTGAAGCCAGAATCGCTTGTTGATCTATGCTATACCATACATTTAAACATTTTCTCCACGCATCCCACACAGGGGCGCACTGATCGCGTGACGTCATCTGGGAAAAGCGAGATCAAAGAGACATGACTAGACATTTTATCAAGCACCACGCTATCAGGAATGTGAGGCCCAAACATCTATTCTGTGGCCAAAATGTGCTGTTGGGATCTGAATTTCACAAACATGATTTTCGAGACCATCTATTAAGTATTTGAACGAGAGTGATCCGCGTTTGAAGTTTGCAGCGATGCATTTCGAGCTGTTTTGTTGGGCGGACTCCTTAGGCCTAATTCCTTTTCATCGTGGAGCGGATGATGTGAACACACAAAAAAAGCATAGTTATTCAAGTAAGTAATTGCTGTTTCAACATTGCTCATATATTTGATACTAATTGTTTTTTAAAATATTTTTATAGGGTTAAAAACTGCTATGAATTTGATAGTTCAAGGTTAAATCGCACGTCTGTGTTCAAACAACTCCACAACCACGTCGACATAGCTGTTAAATGATGCCAGTTTACATTCTACAATTTTCTTTTGGCTGTTCCAAATTTTCGTTGTTTTGAAATTTCGCCTATGATTTGTTCGTTTTTCGTATCCCATTTCGATGTTTATTAATTAATTTAAAATTGTAAAACTGAATTTTTGGTTTGGTAGTTGAAAATTTGCCAATTTCGATATTGTAAGACTGCATTCGAATGAATGAATGTAGCAGTTACCAGGAAAAGATAATGTAAGACTGCATTCGAATGTACGAATGTAGCAGTTATCAGGAAAAGATAATGTAAGACTGCATTTGAATATATGAATGTAGCATTTATCAATTTCGATGAATTATAATTACACATTTTCTTCATTTGGAGTTGAGAATTTTATTTTCAATGAGGAATCGGTAACCAGCATTGCACACAAGCTGGGTCACGTTGGGTGAAACCCAATTTCTTTTGGTTTTTGATTATTATTTTTTTTTAAAGCAAACCATTTCTAATGTTTTATCCGCTATGTTCAAATTGTTCTAATTTGGATATCCTAATTTATTCGTATGATGTTGTGGATTCAAGTGACTTTTATTTTTAAATTCTTGTTTATTGTTTGCTTGCTAATATTGTTTGTTTATAGTTATAATACTTGGTGGCTTTAATTTAAACTTCAAATTTCTCATTTGCAGCTTGAATTTATAGTTCTATGCTTTGGTTATTCTGGATTGTCGTAAGCAATAATTTACTTACATACCGAGGCACAAGCATGTTACCTAGCGCTACTCAATTAGTGAAAATCTGCAACTGTGACATACTCCAAACATTGTACTCTTCATATGCTGTTGAGTGTTGGCTAATCGTTGTCATCAATAATGAAATTGGGCATTTTTAATTTTTCTGATTCACATCATTAACTTCATCTCGTTTGGCAGTTGAGTTGGTTTTGGTCTATTTTGAAGGGAAAATGGAGTATAACCAGCACTTCATCGAGAGTTCCTTGTCAAAGCCACCTACTGCTAGGTGGTGCGAGGTTGGATTTTGTGGATAGTCTTCACATCTCTTCAGCGATGGTTTATTTAATTTTTTTTGTATATATTGTACAGCCAGTTCAACACAGATCAACATATCATTTTGGTATCGCTATGTTTATTCTTTTTAAGTAATACTTACAACTCTGGTTTATGGCCTGAGTCGCCGCTTGCGTCTATAAACTTAATTCTCTCTCTCTACAACTCTGGTTGGTTGGTTTTGTCCCACATACTATGGTTTGGTCCCACATACGATGGTTTGGTCCCACATACGATGGTTTTCCGTCTCTTTTGAAGAACTTCGGGTGTTTGCTGCTCGACTTTGGCCTTAACATTATTTGAATTTGCAGTTGATATTATACATTAGACAAAGCTTTCAATTTCTTCTGTAATGGCAATATTTTGTGGACGCTTTTTTCGCGATGTAACGCTGAAATCGTAATCGCAGAGCGACTGACGCTACTTCGGGCAATAACGATGGTCCTGGATAGGTACAGTCATTTAATGACAGACCTTTTCTTTTCTCGCCGGCTTTTTCCCAAGTTTGGAAGGGGACAAAACTTCCAAGTTCAGCCTCCTCGTGGCTTTTCCTGGGCACTCCGCTGTAGCACTTTGTTTTTCCCGCTGTAGCACTTTGTTTTTCCCGCTGTAGTGGTGCTAATCGTTATCTGTTTCCTTCTCTTTTTTGCTCCTCTTTCCTAAGTCGCCGCTTGCGTCTATAAACCTAATTCTCTCTCTCTGCTCCTCTTTTCCTTCAGTGGCTTCTGTCCTTTGTGTTTTTGACCAATTCTTTGATAATGTAAGACTGCATTCCATTCTGCAATGGAATGTACGAACGTAGTGTTTATCAATGGTCAAATGTGTTTGTTCGTGTCAGATGTATTATTGTTTGTGTCTTTATTAAATGATGACACAAAACAATCAACAATATGCTCAGCTTTTAAAATTCTTTCTCCTTCAAATAACTACGTTTCAAGTCGTTTGATATGATCCATCATTGTTGAAATCGATAAATTAACTGCAAAAAAATGTAAACAAACATTTTAAAATAAATTTTTTACCAGAAATATACAAAATATGCTTATATAAATAGTCATTTACTTACCAGGCATCATATTTCCTTCTTCTGTAAACATTTTCTTAAGTTTATTTGAAGAATAATGCAAAAAACCGATTTTTACATATGTAAAACGTGCATTCAATCCTCATTTGTGCCGCCTTTATAATTTTTCTTAATTTTGTAAACAATTCTTACACTAACACCAACTCTTGTTGCAATTTTCCTAACTGATAGTCCTTGCTTCACTAGACCAATAACATCTTGCCTGCTTAGAGAGGGCCCTCATTACTAATTCTAATGTTTAAAAAGAGGATAATGTATTATTTCTACATTTTACTCATATATTCCAATGATACATGCGTGTTTTGACTCGGACTTCAACTTTAACTTTGGGGCACTCGAGTTGACTATTTGCATCGAGTGGCGTTGCAATTTTCTTGCAATTCTCCATGCCAAAACGTTTTAGCACGTCTTCTGCATTTTTCTTCTGACACATAGTAATTGTGCTTTTTTCGAGGTTTTGGCAGAATTCAACTCCTAAACAGTAGGAAATAGGACCGAGGTCCTTCATTTCAAATTCATTGATTAGTGCGTTTTTAATTTTCGTCATTGAATCTGAATTATTTGTGGCGATGATTAGATCATCCACATAAAACGCCAATGATGATGATTTCCTTATTTGTTTTTAGGAAATAGATGCATGGTTCTGTCTTGAGTGGTTTGAGCCCAAATTTTCGCAATTTGGTGTCCAATTTTCGTTACTACTGACGTCCCGATTGCTTTAAGCCATAATAGCAAAATAGCAAATTACTTTTAACATTATTTGAATTTGCAATTTGCAATTGATATTATATATTTGACAAAGCTTTGAATTTCTTCTGTAATGGCAGTATTTTGTGGATGCTTTTTTTCGCGATGTAACGCTGAAATCGTAATTGCAGAGCGACTGACGCTACTTCGGGCAATAACGATGGCTCCGGATAGGTACAGTCATTTAATGACGGACCTTACTGTTGTGGAATAAGTGGCCAGGTCCTTCGAGCACCGTAATGGTGAAGAAACTGGTGGAAATCAAATTTTTGCGTTTTTTGGCACTTTCGATGGGAAATCCGAGATTGCTTAGCGGGACCCGGTGTCCGGCTGCGGCCAAAAATCCTCGGAATTCCTGTGCTCCGAAAAGTCGGCCAGAAATACACTTCTGAGCGCTCTTGCGATAGGCTGGCTGTGTTTCGGTACCTTTCTTGGTACACACACTTAATTGCAATTTTATAGCTCAACTGGTTCGTCCTGCACGCATAGCAAACCGCAATAGGTAGAAAATTGAACCTGTACCGAATAGTGCTTCACTGTCTTGCGGGAGAGAAAACTTTCAAGCCCAGCCTCCTTGTGGCCTCCCCTGGGCACTCCACTGTGGCACTTTGTTTTTCCGTTGCAATGGTGCTAATGTTATCTGGCTATCTGTCTTTTCTTTTTTTTGCTTTTCTTTCCCTTCTGTGGCTTTTGTCTGCGTTTTTGACCACTTTTTTTGATAATGTAATGCTGCATTCCATTCTGCAATGGAATGTACGAATGTAGTGTTTATCAATGGTCAAATGTGTTTGTTTATGTCAGATTTATATTGGTCAGATTAAAAGACGTGTATGACCTTAGTCGTCGCTTGCGTCTATAAACTCAATTCATTCATTCATTCATTCACTGTCGTGCGAGTGCGAAGCAGAGAACCGGCGCTGATATCCAGCCGTAATAGAGATGGATGGCTTCTGGCTGATCTGATTATGAGTCCAAAACATGTGGTTTACGCAGTGCAAGCAGATTACAACTCGTAACAAATCAGTCCAAAACAAACTGTAGACATGGCACCGATAAAACGTTTGAACTGCTTGTCCGTTTGAGATATTCGGCGCACCGTTGGATTCGTCCTTGTCGTCCGTGTGGCCTCTTCTGGGTACTCCACTGTGGCATTTTCTTTTTCCGCTGCTGTTAAACTTTTAGCATATTTGGCATCTGGTGCCTCATCATTTATTCACGGCGCGAGGCCATAGCAGTCGTAGTCTCCAAGCCGTAAAGTCGGGGAAGAGTTCTCGGAGTACCCATGGGATAGGTTTCTTTAAAATGTGGGGGAGAAAACTTCCAAGCCCAGCCTTCTCGTGGCCTCCCCTGGGTACTCCATTGCAGCACTTTGTTTTTCCGCTGTAGTGGTGCTAATGGGTCTCTGGTTATCTATCTTTTCTTCTCTTTTTTGCTCTTCTTTCTCTTCTGTGGCTTTTGTCTTTGTGTTTTTGACCAATTTTTTTTTGATAATGTAAAACTGCATTCCATTCTGAAATGGAATGGACGAATGTAGTGTTTATCAATGGTCAAATGTGTTTGTCCGTGTCAGATTTATATTGGTCAGATTTAGTATGTCAGTTTCAGTAAGTCAGATTAAAAGACGTGTATGACCTAAGTCGTCGCTTGCGTCTATAAACTCAATTCTATCTATCTATCTATCTTTAAAATGACACCTCCCGTCGGAAAATACTTTGCGAGCCACTCCCAGCTTAGCATATACTCTGCATTTGGAAATTAAATGACCCAAAAGAAAATAAAATTAATAATAGTAGAATTAATAATTGTGGAATTAATAATTGTGCTAATTTAATTCCTTTTAAATAATTAAAATTATTGTACGAGGAAATTACTTCGTTTTATTTGTATAGAGTCCGAATTTAATAAGTAAGGCGACAACAGCGCCAATCTCCATCGTAGAAATATTTTTTATATGAAAATGGACATGCTTTTATGGACATGCGAATGTAGTGTTAATCAATGGTCAAATGTGTTTGTCTGTGTCCGATTTACATTGGTCAGATTTAGTATGTGAGATTAAAAGACGTGTATGGCCTAAGTCACCGCTTGCGTCTATAAACTCAATTTCATCAACTCAGTTTCAACTAGAATTATAGAATCAATAGAAAGTGATCCACCACATTATCCCCAATGTAAATGGAGGGAGGCTGGTGTAATTTGCCTTCAGTATTAATCACAGCAAAAGCATAGACAGATGACACATGTTTAATTAATTTGTTAACTTTACTGGCCTGATCAATTTTATAATTAGGAACCAGTAATGATTCAAAATCTGCGTAAATAACAAATGGTACTTTAAATTGCTTATGATAATCCTGTAATTGTAACCACTTTGTTTTTCAGTTGGAAAAATAACTTTTTGTAAACCGTGAGTTTTACAATAATCTAAGTGATCCCCCAATGTCATTTCAGATGAGCATCTATGGAGACAGTATCCGCAATAATGACCCTTATTTTTGTTTTTAGTTAAAGAAGGGAGCAATCGGTCTAGATTTTTAATCTAGCAAAAGTGTTGGCTTTCCCCATCTCCAAAAAGCAATAAGTCAATTTTGTGTTTCATATTTTTAATTCACTAATATATAATGGAAATAATTCCTTGTCCTCATAACCTATCTGAGTCGCCGCTTGCGTCTATAAACTCAATTCTATCTATCTATCCATCCCGAACCCCCTCTTTGGAATTGGCTGCTGCATCAGCTTTGTGCAGCTCCCGTTTATGCCTAGCCAAATTGCTGCTGAACAAATAGGATTTTCCACATTGGTTGCACATATACTTCTTGTCTCGCTCTCTTTTATCTAGAGCAGTTGGAGCTCTGGATTGATCATTTGCATGCCGCCCCACATGGCATCAGGTTGAATGAGGTCAGGTGCATTATAGCAATAGTTCACAAATGATGATTCATTTACGGCAGTATAGCTGGAGCCTGGCGCATTGATGCCGAATTGTAGTACATTGCTGAGTTCGGGGACGTTGAAGTCGAATTGTGGTGCGCTGCTAGGTCCGGCAGCATTAGGTCGAATTGTGGTCCGTGGCTCGAGTCTGCCACATTTACATCAAACTGTGATGCTTGGGTGAAGCTAGCTTGGTCTATGGTGCTTAAAAAAGTTCAATTTCATCATACAGGTCTTTTATGTTAGATTCATATTTGTCAGATTTAGTATGTCAGTTTCATTTTGTCAGATTAAAGACGTGTATGGCCTGAGTCGCCGCTTGCGTCTATAAACTCAATTCTATCTATCTATCATCATACAGGTCACTGTCCATGGTAATGCTGGCAAGTACCAAAGACTGATGCTTGAACTTGAAAAAGTAGTCAGTTTTTATACAGAAAATCCAAATTTTTTTAGCCAATGGCAGCACATCTAAACTTTCAACCAATTGAAAAAGAGCACATTGTGTGTAAACAATTTTTCCCTTCCATTGTTCAAGTCTGCACTTGTTAGCTGCTCCTTGATACATCAAAGATTAGAGGACCCATGTAGGTTAATGTAATTTTGACAAATATAATAAAATTTAGTAAAAACTAGAAAATTTGTTTATATGTATTTTATATGAACACTGTTCACATAGTACTTATGTTGTCGCATTCACTTTTTACTTTATTCGCAAATATAATAATACAAAAATATTACAACTTAATATAACACACTGTAAAACTAAAATGGCGGTCTCTCAACGAAGTATCGCTCTCGGGTTCGGTGGAACACGACCGACGATGTAGCATTGGTCTTCTACGTCGTTTTCAGCTCGCGGTCCAGGAAAACCGGCCGATGGTAAGGATCAGAGTGGGATATTCCCGGCAGACAACCACACTCGCAATAGCAAATGTGGCTGACGGCACTCAGGAAAAGCCTGATCACACACAAGATATGTAAGCGCTAACAAACAAAACTCTAACACAGGTAAATAAGAAAACTTATCCGTGAAGCGTAAGCAAATCCTCCTTCCGTTGACTATGCCTTCGATCACACAAATACGATTCAAGTAGATGTTTGACCCAAGACTGTGAGGGAGCAAAGCTGAGCTAGCCCCAGGGCAATGTTGTTATTGCACACTTGCGCAATGAGCTCAAATGAGTGCAACTAGGATGAGTCATTCCTTTCTCCCTCTCAATTCTATCTATCTATGTGCTTCACTAGCGCCATCTATTGCACTGAATTAAAAACATTTTCAAGCAAATCAGTTTTAGATACGATTTTTATTTCATATAATAATATTTAAGACTTTATTTTTCATTAAAAGTGATATTGCTGTTTAAAATATAAGAGCAAAAAATAAAACTAAGATAACGAAAAAAATAAAACTCAAGTTTTGCTCTCTCCCAGCAAGTGGTGACACTTATCGACAATAATTTTAACATTAATAAAAACAAAGTGCATTTTATTATAAAATAGAGAATAATAGAAGTTAAAAAGAAAAGAAATAATCATTATTGTTGAAGTAAAAACATTCAAGGCATTAGGAGATAATTTAATGAATTCATTACAATTTAATTTTATTAAAACAGGTGAGAAAAGTGATTAATTGCTTGAAATAACAAAGAAAACATGGGTTTTTTGTCTAAAAAATGAGTTGCAAGCAAATAATAAAAAACAAACACATTTAATCTTCAATAAAAATATTTTTGATATCACCAACTGATGCAATAGTTGGCCAAATCCAAGATGGGGTTGATGATTGATTAATTATAAAATTTGAGTTTTATTCAAGGTAAAGATAATAAAAAAACAATAGATAGGATACTTATCGGGTAAATTAAAATCTAAATGGTGCATGACTTAACTCCGGGGCACCAAATCCCACAGCAGGAAGTCATAATCTTCGTCAGCCCCTCCGTCTGGATCGGCTTGGTCGGGCCTGGAAGTTAGGAGAACTTGCAAGAGAAGGCCTGGTATGGTGGCCGAGGAGGCTCACACATCAAAAGTAAAATTGAAGTTCAAAATAATGGACGAGGAGGCTCACATTAATTTCGCAATGGACGAGGAGGCTCACATTAATTTTGAGGCGGACGAGGAGGCTCACTTGCCCATACGGCTCAAGGCTCATGTTATTCTCTATGTTATTTGTATTGTTGAGGACGAAACGGCTCATCAGCCCAGAAGGCTAAAACATGTTATCGTTTTACACTGACAGATGGCGCCACCACCTTGCTTTACAGTTGAAAATGGCGGACTGTTTGCACGGTAACCAACGTGAATAGGCTATTGATTTTATCATCAAACAAATGTCATCAAAACGAGCCAAATTTGATGCTGGTATATAAATGTATGTTTGAATGTAGGTTTTTAGTATTATTCAATTTGTTTTTTTTTTACATTTGCCAATTAAGAATGGGAACAGCACAAATCTAAATGTGCGGAAGCTCGTCAAAAACGATGGAAAAGCGGGATGAACCCGAGAAAAAGAAGAGTAAAATTGTGGTGAATATCTACATTGAAATTTTTTAATTATTATTAAAGTTTTTACCATAATTTTTGCAGCAATATATTACAACAAGCTGAGTTACTTTTGATCAAATAAAAAAGAAATTTACAGCGATAGTATTTTAACATTAATGTTTAATTAATTTTTTTTTGGTTCTAATTGTTGCTTGCTTCTGACAAACAGGTTCCCG